>JALJCO010008897.1:0-259435 GCA_023101725.1 Atherinomorus stipes
CGTGTGGGGGTCTTAAAGACCTTCTGTGTCCTCATGTTGCTGATGAAATTAATTTGTCTGAAATAGTTGTCCCGGGAGCCAGCGGTTTGTCCCCTGTCGGGTTTGATTTTAGCTCTGACCAGAAAATCCTTCAGGTTTTTGTTCCTTCTGTAGGCTGCAATTATTCTGTAATCATGTTGTCTGTTTTTCATGATGTTATTAAAATTGTTTTTTATTTTATTGACCAGCAGGACAGAAGAGATGGAGAAGGTGGTGACAAAGGGCAGGATGGTGGAAACCTGGATGGGTCTGGACTGGAGAAATGACTTGAAGCATGTTCGAAGGAAGGTCCTAGAGTACCCCCTTGTGGACAAGGCGGAGAAAAGGTTCTTAGTGGCTTGCTTAAAGTCCTCAGTTTGAGTACAGATCCTGTGGAACCGCAATAATTGGGATTTAATCAGTCCTCTAAATGTGTGTTGTGGATGAAAGCTGCTTTTATGCAGTAATGCGTGTGTGTCTGTGTCCTTAAAGTAGACTTTAACGTCCAGTTGGTTGTGTTGAGTGAATGTGGGTCCTTTGAATGTGGTTGTGTCTAAGAAATTTACTGTGTTGTGATCCGTTGTGGCCTTTAATTTGATGGAGTGATTGTGATTGTTTAATGTGTCCAGGAATGTGTTGAAGTCCTGTAAGGAGTGTGTCCAAACCCCCCAGATGTCATCAAGATATCTGTAATAGTGCATGGGCTTTTTGGTGCATTTCTCCAGTGCAGAAGTTTCCCACTCAGCCATGAAGATGTCAGCGTAAGCTGGAGCAAATTTCTTCCCCATTGCTGTGCCTTTGATCTGCAGGAAAAAATTGCCATCAAATTCAAAGTCATTTCTGGTTAGGTTTATTTCTAATAGTTGTAATAGCTCCTTATCAGGTCTCTTTTTGTCATAATATTTAATAAATATATTTCTAATGGCCTGGATGCCCTCTTTAATGTCTATATTAGTATATAAGCTCTCTACATCTATGGTGAATAATATGGCATTAGCAGGTATCTTTAAGTGTTTGATTTTATCTATAAAATCATAGGTGTCCTTGATAAAGCTGCTATGTTTATTTGATAATGGGTTTATGTAATAATCTATAAATTCAGCGGACCTGTAGGTCTCGCTGCTGCAGTCTGAGACAATGGGGCGTCCAGGAGGAATGAGGAAGGGTTTGCTCCAGCTAGCCGGCTCCTTGTGGATTTTAGGAAGGAGATAAAACCGTCTTGGTCTAGGCTCAGAATCTCCTATTAAATAATCACGTTGCTTTGCATTAATATATTTTTTCTCATAAAGTTTGTGAAATATAGGTTTAATTAGTTTGAAGGTGTCTAAATAAATTGGTTTATCTAATCTTTGATAATAAGTTTCATTCCTTAATTGTTTGTATCCCTCCCATAAGTATTGTTTCCTGTCCATTACCACCACCATGCTCCCCTTGTCAGCTGGTTTGATAATAATCTCTCTGTTATTGATTAATTCTCTTAGGGCCTTGTTTTCCTCTGGTGATAGGTTGTGTTTAATTCTAATATTTCTAAAAGAGTTATGGAAATAATCCAAGTCTGATCTGATTAGTTGTAAAATATGAGGAGGCATCTTGCCATCAGGTGGTGTCCAGCTGGATCCAGGAGTGAAGGGCTGTCTGGCTGTGGCCTCCTGGTCTCCATAATAAGCAGATAACTTAATTCTCCGGTGGTAGTTTTGTACATCAAATAACGTTTGTGATCTAAGGTTTTTATTATTGATTCCACTCGTGGGAATGAAGTTTAGTCCCCTGTTAAGCAGGGAGAGCTGAGAAACAGATAACTTTGCCTGTTTGGCTAACATCATCACATTCTTAAACCCCCCCTGTGTGACCAGGCTTGTGGGGATCACCAGTTTACCTGTTCAACCCAGTGTGAGAACATGCGTGCAGCTGTGTCCTGAGTCCAGTGGATGTCGTCGGACTCGGTGTGAAACTCTGTGCTGGGCAGACTGGAGATGAAGTCACAGCTGGTGGTGATGTGGCCGTTGAGGGTGTCGAGGTTGGCCCGCTCCACCTGCGGCAGGCTAGGGGAGTAGTTGACCTCTGGGATGATGATGGTGGCTTCAGGGAACTTGGCTTTGGCGGCTCTGCAGGCCGCCTGCAGCTGCCTGATTGTAGTGGCCCGGGGGTTCTGGGCCCTGCTATTGATGCCAAAGGCCAGGATGATCTCCTCCACAGTAGTGGTGGAGGTGGCCTTGTTGAGAATGGCTTCTGCATGGCGGAAGGTGGCCCCGGGGTAGCTGTCAACCTGCAGGTCCAGGAGCTGGAAGGGAGGGAACCTGGCCACGTTGGAGTCCCCTAAGATGAGGAACTTTTTTCTGGCACACAGGCTCCAGTCCCGCATCTTGTTGTTGGTGTTGGAATGCCTGGTGGGTCTGAGGGGGCCCTGCAGCGAGACAGATGTGGCGAAGAGCTGGGGGAGGGTCCTCTGGGAGAGGGCGGTGCCTGGTGCAGCAGCAGCGTTGGTGGAGGTCTGCTGCTGGGTGGTGGAGCTGTCCTGGTCCTGGTGGGCTGGCTGTGGAGCAGGCGGTGATGGGGGGAGCTCGGCTGGTCCCTGGCGGACTCTGGGTGTCAGGTTGACTGAGAGGAGGTCTGGATCCAGTCTCCAGCTGGGCCGGCGTGGCGGGGGGCTTCCTCCGTCAGCAGGTCCAGAAGCAGGCTGTCCTCGTAGGCCACGGCTGGGTTACTGTAGGAAGTGTGTGTTGGAGGAGGAGGAGGAGGGGGGAGGAGGGGGATGACAGGTGAGGTGCCTGATGCAGGTGTAGCCCGGGCAGCTCCAGCAGGTGATGATGACTGGGCTGGGGTCCTGGTGGCCTCCCCTGCCGTTCTGATGTTGGTTCTCTGAGGCTGAGGGCTCGGTGGGGTCTCCTGTATGACAGAGGGGGTGGCAGTAGGGGGCGGGAGGCGGGGCTCATTCCCTCATCCTCCTCCTCATCGTCATCCTCATGTGGATGATCAGAGTTTTCTTCCTCACTTGCATTCCACTCCTCCTCCTCCTGGCCTTCATCATGGCTGCTTTCTCCATCGCCATCATCATCATCATCAGGTTCTGAGGAACGCTCCGCCCCCTCCTCCTGCTCCGTCATGGTGGAGACCGAGGTCCGATCTGGTGGGGGTGGAGTGGGTAGGGGCGTGTCGGTGGTGGCCGCGCCAGCATGCACCTGGACCGCCGCGGTGATGCTGCGCACTGGGGCAGGAGCAGGAGCAGGAGCAGGAGCAGGAGCGCTGCGGGGGCGTGTCCGGTCCGCTGCAGGACGTCTGTTGTCAACAGGCTGGGTGGTGGTTCTGTGATGCTCCTCTGGTTGAGGTGTGAGCTGCTGGGGGGTCAGGTTACCCTCCAGGAAGGCTTCGGTGTCTGTGAGGGTCTGGGGCTTTAATCTGCGGCCCAGGTTTCTCCTGGCCCAGATGCAGGCCACCTCAAAGGGTCCTCTCCACTCCTTGTTGGGAAAATCAGCCAGGCTGAGCAGGTGCTCCTGCATGGCGTCCTCGTAGTGTTGCTGCAGGACCTCCAGAGTGAGCTGCTCCCAGTACTTGGCGCACCCTTCCAGCAGAACCGTGGTGCGCTCTTTCGGGGATGCAGGTTTAATAAAGGAAGCCAGGTTCTGGGTGGTTCTGGCGATGGTGAGAGGCGGATCAGGTCCGGAAACGTTCTTCAGGTGATGCGCTGATTTAATGATCCGGTGGATCATCCTGACTTTGCGGGTGAAGGCAGGGTCGTCCGACTCGATCCTGACCTGCGTGCGGCTGTCGCTGCGCTGATCCCGGCTTCGCTGTCTGCGCGGCTGCTGTTGGGGTCTCCCCGGGTCGAAGTAGCGCTCTGGCCGCGAGGCTCCCTCTCGATCGGGGCGTCCTCTGCGTTCGGGGTGGTCCCGGCGATGCCAGGCGGCTGCGGGACTGCGGTGGTGCGGCTGGATGCGGACTGCTCTCCTCCGGTCTCGGTAGCGTGGGCGAGAAGCCGGCTGGTTCCACTCATCGCCTCTGGTTGCGGAGGCGTAGGAGGGTCTCGTGGTCCGCGGATCTTGGTACCGGCGTGGATATGGATCGGGTCTCGTGCCGTCTCGGTACCCGTTTCTGGGTTGCGCTGGTCTCTGTGGGCTGCGTCCCCGCCGGTAATTCACCCGGGTCCAGCCGTCTTCTTGCTCCTCGTAGTGGACGCGGTAAACCATCGTGTGCGACTGATGGCTAAATAAAGCCTTGCAATATTTTTATTTTTATTAAACTGATCACTTCTAAATGTATTTAGTTAATTAAATGAATAAAAGAAACGGCGCTCTGTGTGGCGCAAAACGAAGACTGCAACTCACTGTGAAGCAGAGAAAGGAGGCTTTTTCTTCCAGCGACACTCGGTCATTTATTAAAGCATGTTTACAATCAAGCCAAAAAACGCAACGTTTCGGCCCTTTAGAGGGCCTTCTTCAGGCAGGCTTGAAGATATTATATAAACAAAGTATAATCGAGAATAAATAAACCAGTGTCGCTCTCCAGAAATCCGTGCATCTGGCGGTGCGGAGTGAGGAGGGAAATCGCGGGTTTGCCGCCCTGCATTTCAAATAGGCCCCGCCCACAATTCCCGACCTCCCCCGGGAGACCCGGCAGTGCCAGAGAACAGAGAGAGCGACCCTGGTGGCGGCCCCAGGTATTACAAAAATATGTGTTTTTTTTTCCGCCTGGAGCGGCCATTTTGCAGATGGAAGTGCGCACACAATGAGTACATTATTGTAAGAATGGAAATAAGTGCAATCCCACAAAGAAATGGAACTATTATACATGGATGGAAGACATCTTGTTAAGTGCAGAACAGGCGTGGGTTCAGCCCAAACAACAGTGCAAGAACATGTAACTTCACAGGTATCATAAGACAGGTAATTGAAGTTTCAACTGAAATCTTTGAAACATTAGCTCCTCAGAACCTTATGTGAGAGACCGGGAGATGCCTTTTGTATTAACAGAAAAGAAATTGAAGAAAATAAAATAAAATAAAATAAAAAAATGAACAGGTCCGGACTGGGGAGGAGACGAGGGGCAGCACAGGTCCAGGCGGGAGGCTGGAGGCACCAGCAGGGTTAGACATTCCAAAGTTGGGATCCCACCATCCAGAATGAAGAGCGGGATCAGTGCATTCTCCATCCAGCCACCGGAATCCCAGACCCGCACCACCGCCACGCCCAGAGCCCCAGGTGGACACCAATAATGGACATTCTGCATTAATACAAAGGTATTACAGATCACATGTGGAGGCCGGAAAGGACACTCCACTGCACAGCCGAACCACCACCGCACAACGGCAAAATGAACCACATTGACGATCTATTAGGTCCAATAAGACGATGTTATTAATAATAATGATGATAATAATACTAATAATAATATTTATTATTGTTATAAACCGGAGAATTAGGTTTAGGCACAGGTTCCACAGACCTTAGGTTTAGGTGCTGAGGTCAGGGCCAGGGATAGATGATGGAATTTATAATTAAGAAGGTGGAGAATTAGGTTTAGGCACAGGTTCCACAGACCTTAGGTTTAGGTGCTGAGGTCAGGGCCAGGGATAGATGATGGAATTTATAATTAAGAAGGTTATGGATAAGCTAGTCTGGATTAGAATCAGGCATGCAAATGAAGTGGTCAATATGTGAATATCTGTGTCAAAACAAGTGCATGCTGGCCACGACAACAGCAATAATCAAGTTCATCAAATGAATAACATTAAAAGTGATAACAATAATGGTGGCTATGATAACAATTAAATCCATAACAACAGGTGTTGATCATAGCCGTAAAGAAATGTATTAAGGGCAAGATGGCCGCCTCTCATTTAGGCCCTGTGGGAATGTGGTCTCCAATCTATTGATCCACTCCCTCTCAGCTCTCTTCCTCTGGGCTGTGGACCAGGATGGGTTGCACTGCAGGACCGAGGCCTGCACCGCATCCCACCCATGGGTGATAAAATGCTGGACCACGTGACGGTGAGCATTGCAGTGTTTTGTAATGTTTTGTTTGTGACCCTGAAAGCGCAGGTGAACAGACCTCCCTGTTTCACCAACATATTGCATATTGCATATTTTACAAATAATGATGTAGACACAATTTTGGGAGGACGTTGTGGCCCGTGTGGGGGTCTTAAAGACCTTCTGTGTCCTCATGTTGCTGATGAAATTAATTTGTCTGAAATAGTTGTCCCGGGAGCCAGCGGTTTGTCCCCTGTCGGGTTTGATTTTAGCTCTGACCAGAAAATCCTTCAGGTTTTTGTTCCTTCTGTAGGCTGCAATTATTCTGTAATCATGTTGTCTGTTTTTCATGATGTTATTAAAATTGTTTTTTATTTTATTGACCAGCAGGACAGAAGAGATGGAGAAGGTGGTGACAAAGGGCAGGATGGTGGAAACCTGGATGGGTCTGGACTGGAGAAATGACTTGAAGCATGTTCGAAGGAAGGTCCTAGAGTACCCCCTTGTGGACAAGGCGGAGAAAAGGTTCTTAGTGGCTTGCTTAAAGTCCTCAGTTTGAGTACAGATCCTGTGGAACCGCAATAATTGGGATTTAATCAGTCCTCTAAATGTGTGTTGTGGATGAAAGCTGCTTTTATGCAGTAATGCGTGTGTGTCTGTGTCCTTAAAGTAGACTTTAACGTCCAGTTGGTTGTGTTGAGTGAATGTGGGTCCTTTGAATGTGGTTGTGTCTAAGAAATTTACTGTGTTGTGATCCGTTGTGGCCTTTAATTTGATGGAGTGATTGTGATTGTTTAATGTGTCCAGGAATGTGTTGAAGTCCTGTAAGGAGTGTGTCCAAACCCCCCAGATGTCATCAAGATATCTGTAATAGTGCATGGGCTTTTTGGTGCATTTCTCCAGTGCAGAAGTTTCCCACTCAGCCATGAAGATGTCAGCGTAAGCTGGAGCAAATTTCTTCCCCATTGCTGTGCCTTTGATCTGCAGGAAAAAATTGCCATCAAATTCAAAGTCATTTCTGGTTAGGTTTATTTCTAATAGTTGTAATAGCTCCTTATCAGGTCTCTTTTTGTCATAATATTTAATAAATATATTTCTAATGGCCTGGATGCCCTCTTTAATGTCTATATTAGTATATAAGCTCTCTACATCTATGGTGAATAATATGGCATTAGCAGGTATCTTTAAGTGTTTGATTTTATCTATAAAATCATAGGTGTCCTTGATAAAGCTGCTATGTTTATTTGATAATGGGTTTATGTAATAATCTATAAATTCAGCGGACCTGTAGGTCTCGCTGCTGCAGTCTGAGACAATGGGGCGTCCAGGAGGAATGAGGAAGGGTTTGCTCCAGCTAGCCGGCTCCTTGTGGATTTTAGGAAGGAGATAAAACCGTCTTGGTCTAGGCTCAGAATCTCCTATTAAATAATCACGTTGCTTTGCATTAATATATTTTTTCTCATAAAGTTTGTGAAATATAGGTTTAATTAGTTTGAAGGTGTCTAAATAAATTGGTTTATCTAATCTTTGATAATAAGTTTCATTCCTTAATTGTTTGTATCCCTCCCATAAGTATTGTTTCCTGTCCATTACCACCACCATGCTCCCCTTGTCAGCTGGTTTGATAATAATCTCTCTGTTATTGATTAATTCTCTTAGGGCCTTGTTTTCCTCTGGTGATAGGTTGTGTTTAATTCTAATATTTCTAAAAGAGTTATGGAAATAATCCAAGTCTGATCTGATTAGTTGTAAAATATGAGGAGGCATCTTGCCATCAGGTGGTGTCCAGCTGGATCCAGGAGTGAAGGGCTGTCTGGCTGTGGCCTCCTGGTCTCCATAATAAGCAGATAACTTAATTCTCCGGTGGTAGTTTTGTACATCAAATAACGTTTGTGATCTAAGGTTTTTATTATTGATTCCACTCGTGGGAATGAAGTTTAGTCCCCTGTTAAGCAGGGAGAGCTGAGAAACAGATAACTTTGCCTGTTTGGCTAACATCATCACATTCTTAAACCCCCCCTGTGTGACCAGGCTTGTGGGGATCACCAGTTTACCTGTTCAACCCAGTGTGAGAACATGCGTGCAGCTGTGTCCTGAGTCCAGTGGATGTCGTCGGACTCGGTGTGAAACTCTGTGCTGGGCAGACTGGAGATGAAGTCACAGCTGGTGGTGATGTGGCCGTTGAGGGTGTCGAGGTTGGCCCGCTCCACCTGCGGCAGGCTAGGGGAGTAGTTGACCTCTGGGATGATGATGGTGGCTTCAGGGAACTTGGCTTTGGCGGCTCTGCAGGCCGCCTGCAGCTGCCTGATTGTAGTGGCCCGGGGGTTCTGGGCCCTGCTATTGATGCCAAAGGCCAGGATGATCTCCTCCACAGTAGTGGTGGAGGTGGCCTTGTTGAGAATGGCTTCTGCATGGCGGAAGGTGGCCCCGGGGTAGCTGTCAACCTGCAGGTCCAGGAGCTGGAAGGGAGGGAACCTGGCCACGTTGGAGTCCCCTAAGATGAGGAACTTTTTTCTGGCACACAGGCTCCAGTCCCGCATCTTGTTGTTGGTGTTGGAATGCCTGGTGGGTCTGAGGGGGCCCTGCAGCGAGACAGATGTGGCGAAGAGCTGGGGGAGGGTCCTCTGGGAGAGGGCGGTGCCTGGTGCAGCAGCAGCGTTGGTGGAGGTCTGCTGCTGGGTGGTGGAGCTGTCCTGGTCCTGGTGGGCTGGCTGTGGAGCAGGCGGTGATGGGGGGAGCTCGGCTGGTCCCTGGCGGACTCTGGGTGTCAGGTTGACTGAGAGGAGGTCTGGATCCAGTCTCCAGCTGGGCCGGCGTGGCGGGGGGGCTTCCTCCGTCAGCAGGTCCAGAAGCAGGCTGTCCTCGTAGGCCACGGCTGGGTTACTGTAGGAAGTGTGTGTTGGAGGAGGAGGAGGAGGGGGGAGGAGGGGGATGACAGGTGAGGTGCCTGATGCAGGTGTAGCCCGGGCAGCTCCAGCAGGTGATGATGACTGGGCTGGGGTCCTGGTGGCCTCCCCTGCCGTTCTGATGTTGGTTCTCTGAGGCTGAGGGCTCGGTGGGGTCTCCTGTATGACAGAGGGGGTGGCAGTAGGGGGGCGGGAGGCGGGGCTCATTCCCTCATCCTCCTCCTCATCGTCATCCTCATGTGGATGATCAGAGTTTTCTTCCTCACTTGCATTCCACTCCTCCTCCTCCTGGCCTTCATCATGGCTGCTTTCTCCATCGCCATCATCATCATCATCAGGTTCTGAGGAACGCTCCGCCCCCTCCTCCTGCTCCGTCATGGTGGAGACCGAGGTCCGATCTGGTGGGGGTGGAGTGGGTAGGGGCGTGTCGGTGGTGGCCGCGCCAGCATGCACCTGGACCGCCGCGGTGATGCTGCGCACTGGGGCAGGAGCAGGAGCAGGAGCAGGAGCAGGAGCGCTGCGGGGGCGTGTCCGGTCCGCTGCAGGACGTCTGTTGTCAACAGGCTGGGTGGTGGTTCTGTGATGCTCCTCTGGTTGAGGTGTGAGCTGCTGGGGGGTCAGGTTACCCTCCAGGAAGGCTTCGGTGTCTGTGAGGGTCTGGGGCTTTAATCTGCGGCCCAGGTTTCTCCTGGCCCAGATGCAGGCCACCTCAAAGGGTCCTCTCCACTCCTTGTTGGGAAAATCAGCCAGGCTGAGCAGGTGCTCCTGCATGGCGTCCTCGTAGTGTTGCTGCAGGACCTCCAGAGTGAGCTGCTCCCAGTACTTGGCGCACCCTTCCAGCAGAACCGTGGTGCGCTCTTTCGGGGATGCAGGTTTAATAAAGGAAGCCAGGTTCTGGGTGGTTCTGGCGATGGTGAGAGGCGGATCAGGTCCGGAAACGTTCTTCAGGTGATGCGCTGATTTAATGATCCGGTGGATCATCCTGACTTTGCGGGTGAAGGCAGGGTCGTCCGACTCGATCCTGACCTGCGTGCGGCTGTCGCTGCGCTGATCCCGGCTTCGCTGTCTGCGCGGCTGCTGTTGGGGTCTCCCCGGGTCGAAGTAGCGCTCTGGCCGCGAGGCTCCCTCTCGATCGGGGCGTCCTCTGCGTTCGGGGTGGTCCCGGCGATGCCAGGCGGCTGCGGGACTGCGGTGGTGCGGCTGGATGCGGACTGCTCTCCTCCGGTCTCGGTAGCGTGGGCGAGAAGCCGGCTGGTTCCACTCATCGCCTCTGGTTGCGGAGGCGTAGGAGGGTCTCGTGGTCCGCGGATCTTGGTACCGGCGTGGATATGGATCGGGTCTCGTGCCGTCTCGGTACCCGTTTCTGGGTTGCGCTGGTCTCTGTGGGCTGCGTCCCCGCCGGTAATTCACCCGGGTCCAGCCGTCTTCTTGCTCCTCGTAGTGGACGCGGTAAACCATCGTGTGCGACTGATGGCTAAATAAAGCCTTGCAATATTTTTATTTTTATTAAACTGATCACTTCTAAATGTATTTAGTTAATTAAATGAATAAAAGAAACGGCGCTCTGTGTGGCGCAAAACGAAGACTGCAACTCACTGTGAAGCAGAGAAAGGAGGCTTTTTCTTCCAGCGACACTCGGTCATTTATTAAAGCATGTTTACAATCAAGCCAAAAAACGCAACGTTTCGGCCCTTTAGAGGGCCTTCTTCAGGCAGGCTTGAAGATATTATATAAACAAAGTATAATCGAGAATAAATAAACCAGTGTCGCTCTCCAGAAATCCGTGCATCTGGCGGTGCGGAGTGAGGAGGGAAATCGCGGGTTTGCCGCCCTGCATTTCAAATAGGCCCCGCCCACAATTCCCGACCTCCCCCGGGAGACCCGGCAGTGCCAGAGAACAGAGAGAGCGACCCTGGTGGCGGCCCCAGGTATTACAAAAATATGTGTTTTTTTTCCGCCTGGAGCGGCCATTTTGCAGATGGAAGTGCGCACACAATGAGTACATTATTGTAAGAATGGAAATAAGTGCAATCCCACAAAGAAATGGAACTATTATACATGGATGGAAGACATCTTGTTAAGTGCAGAACAGGCGTGGGTTCAGCCCAAACAACAGTGCAAGAACATGTAACTTCACAGGTATCATAAGACAGGTAATTGAAGTTTCAACTGAAATCTTTGAAACATTAGCTCCTCAGAACCTTATGTGAGAGACCGGGAGATGCCTTTTGTATTAACAGAAAAGAAATTGAAGAAAATAAAATAAAATAAAATAAAAAAATGAACAGGTCCGGACTGGGGAGGAGACGAGGGGCAGCACAGGTCCAGGCGGGAGGCTGGAGGCACCAGCAGGGTTAGACATTCCAAAGTTGGGATCCCACCATCCAGAATGAAGAGCGGGATCAGTGCATTCTCCATCCAGCCACCGGAATCCCAGACCCGCACCACCGCCACGCCCAGAGCCCCAGGTGGACACCAATAATGGACATTCTGCATTAATACAAAGGTATTACAGATCACATGTGGAGGCCGGAAAGGACACTCCACTGCACAGCCGAACCACCACCGCACAACGGCAAAATGAACCACATTGACGATCTATTAGGTCCAATAAGACGATGTTATTAATAATAATGATGATAATAATACTAATAATAATATTTATTATTGTTATAAACCGGAGAATTAGGTTTAGGCACAGGTTCCACAGACCTTAGGTTTAGGTGCTGAGGTCAGGGCCAGGGATAGATGATGGAATTTATAATTAAGAAGGTGGAGAATTAGGTTTAGGCACAGGTTCCACAGACCTTAGGTTTAGGTGCTGAGGTCAGGGCCAGGGATAGATGATGGAATTTATAATTAAGAAGGTTATGGATAAGCTAGTCTGGATTAGAATCAGGCATGCAAATGAAGTGGTCAATATGTGAATATCTGTGTCAAAACAAGTGCATGCTGGCCACGACAACAGCAATAATCAAGTTCATCAAATGAATAACATTAAAAGTGATAACAATAATGGTGGCTATGATAACAATTAAATCCATAACAACAGGTGTTGATCATAGCCGTAAAGAAATGTATTAAGGGCAAGATGGCCGCCTCTCATTTAGGCCCTGTGGGAATGTGGTCTCCAATCTATTGATCCACTCCCTCTCAGCTCTCTTCCTCTGGGCTGTGGACCAGGATGGGTTGCACTGCAGGACCGAGGCCTGCACCGCATCCCACCCATGGGTGATAAAATGCTGGACCACGTGACGGTGAGCATTGCAGTGTTTTGTAATGTTTTGTTTGTGACCCTGAAAGCGCAGGTGAACAGACCTCCCTGTTTCACCAACATATTGCATATTGCATATTTTACAAATAATGATGTAGACACAATTTTGGGAGGACGTTGTGGCCCGTGTGGGGGTCTTAAAGACCTTCTGTGTCCTCATGTTGCTGATGAAATTAATTTGTCTGAAATAGTTGTCCCGGGAGCCAGCGGTTTGTCCCCTGTCGGGTTTGATTTTAGCTCTGACCAGAAAATCCTTCAGGTTTTTGTTCCTTCTGTAGGCTGCAATTATTCTGTAATCATGTTGTCTGTTTTTCATGATGTTATTAAAATTGTTTTTTATTTTATTGACCAGCAGGACAGAAGAGATGGAGAAGGTGGTGACAAAGGGCAGGATGGTGGAAACCTGGATGGGTCTGGACTGGAGAAATGACTTGAAGCATGTTCGAAGGAAGGTCCTAGAGTACCCCCTTGTGGACAAGGCGGAGAAAAGGTTCTTAGTGGCTTGCTTAAAGTCCTCAGTTTGAGTACAGATCCTGTGGAACCGCAATAATTGGGATTTAATCAGTCCTCTAAATGTGTGTTGTGGATGAAAGCTGCTTTTATGCAGTAATGCGTGTGTGTCTGTGTCCTTAAAGTAGACTTTAACGTCCAGTTGGTTGTGTTGAGTGAATGTGGGTCCTTTGAATGTGGTTGTGTCTAAGAAATTTACTGTGTTGTGATCCGTTGTGGCCTTTAATTTGATGGAGTGATTGTGATTGTTTAATGTGTCCAGGAATGTGTTGAAGTCCTGTAAGGAGTGTGTCCAAACCCCCCAGATGTCATCAAGATATCTGTAATAGTGCATGGGCTTTTTGGTGCATTTCTCCAGTGCAGAAGTTTCCCACTCAGCCATGAAGATGTCAGCGTAAGCTGGAGCAAATTTCTTCCCCATTGCTGTGCCTTTGATCTGCAGGAAAAAATTGCCATCAAATTCAAAGTCATTTCTGGTTAGGTTTATTTCTAATAGTTGTAATAGCTCCTTATCAGGTCTCTTTTTGTCATAATATTTAATAAATATATTTCTAATGGCCTGGATGCCCTCTTTAATGTCTATATTAGTATATAAGCTCTCTACATCTATGGTGAATAATATGGCATTAGCAGGTATCTTTAAGTGTTTGATTTTATCTATAAAATCATAGGTGTCCTTGATAAAGCTGCTATGTTTATTTGATAATGGGTTTATGTAATAATCTATAAATTCAGCGGACCTGTAGGTCTCGCTGCTGCAGTCTGAGACAATGGGGCGTCCAGGAGGAATGAGGAAGGGTTTGCTCCAGCTAGCCGGCTCCTTGTGGATTTTAGGAAGGAGATAAAACCGTCTTGGTCTAGGCTCAGAATCTCCTATTAAATAATCACGTTGCTTTGCATTAATATATTTTTTCTCATAAAGTTTGTGAAATATAGGTTTAATTAGTTTGAAGGTGTCTAAATAAATTGGTTTATCTAATCTTTGATAATAAGTTTCATTCCTTAATTGTTTGTATCCCTCCCATAAGTATTGTTTCCTGTCCATTACCACCACCATGCTCCCCTTGTCAGCTGGTTTGATAATAATCTCTCTGTTATTGATTAATTCTCTTAGGGCCTTGTTTTCCTCTGGTGATAGGTTGTGTTTAATTCTAATATTTCTAAAAGAGTTATGGAAATAATCCAAGTCTGATCTGATTAGTTGTAAAATATGAGGAGGCATCTTGCCATCAGGTGGTGTCCAGCTGGATCCAGGAGTGAAGGGCTGTCTGGCTGTGGCCTCCTGGTCTCCATAATAAGCAGATAACTTAATTCTCCGGTGGTAGTTTTGTACATCAAATAACGTTTGTGATCTAAGGTTTTTATTATTGATTCCACTCGTGGGAATGAAGTTTAGTCCCCTGTTAAGCAGGGAGAGCTGAGAAACAGATAACTTTGCCTGTTTGGCTAACATCATCACATTCTTAAACCCCCCCTGTGTGACCAGGCTTGTGGGGATCACCAGTTTACCTGTTCAACCCAGTGTGAGAACATGCGTGCAGCTGTGTCCTGAGTCCAGTGGATGTCGTCGGACTCGGTGTGAAACTCTGTGCTGGGCAGACTGGAGATGAAGTCACAGCTGGTGGTGATGTGGCCGTTGAGGGTGTCGAGGTTGGCCCGCTCCACCTGCGGCAGGCTAGGGGAGTAGTTGACCTCTGGGATGATGATGGTGGCTTCAGGGAACTTGGCTTTGGCGGCTCTGCAGGCCGCCTGCAGCTGCCTGATTGTAGTGGCCCGGGGGTTCTGGGCCCTGCTATTGATGCCAAAGGCCAGGATGATCTCCTCCACAGTAGTGGTGGAGGTGGCCTTGTTGAGAATGGCTTCTGCATGGCGGAAGGTGGCCCCGGGGTAGCTGTCAACCTGCAGGTCCAGGAGCTGGAAGGGAGGGAACCTGGCCACGTTGGAGTCCCCTAAGATGAGGAACTTTTTTCTGGCACACAGGCTCCAGTCCCGCATCTTGTTGTTGGTGTTGGAATGCCTGGTGGGTCTGAGGGGGCCCTGCAGCGAGACAGATGTGGCGAAGAGCTGGGGGAGGGTCCTCTGGGAGAGGGCGGTGCCTGGTGCAGCAGCAGCGTTGGTGGAGGTCTGCTGCTGGGTGGTGGAGCTGTCCTGGTCCTGGTGGGCTGGCTGTGGAGCAGGCGGTGATGGGGGGAGCTCGGCTGGTCCCTGGCGGACTCTGGGTGTCAGGTTGACTGAGAGGAGGTCTGGATCCAGTCTCCAGCTGGGCCGGCGTGGCGGGGGGCTTCCTCCGTCAGCAGGTCCAGAAGCAGGCTGTCCTCGTAGGCCACGGCTGGGTTACTGTAGGAAGTGTGTGTTGGAGGAGGAGGAGGAGGGGGGAGGAGGGGGATGACAGGTGAGGTGCCTGATGCAGGTGTAGCCCGGGCAGCTCCAGCAGGTGATGATGACTGGGCTGGGGTCCTGGTGGCCTCCCCTGCCGTTCTGATGTTGGTTCTCTGAGGCTGAGGGCTCGGTGGGGTCTCCTGTATGACAGAGGGGGTGGCAGTAGGGGGGCGGGAGGCGGGGCTCATTCCCTCATCCTCCTCCTCATCGTCATCCTCATGTGGATGATCAGAGTTTTCTTCCTCACTTGCATTCCACTCCTCCTCCTCCTGGCATTCATCATGGCTGCTTTCTCCATCGCCATCATCATCATCATCAGGTTCTGAGGAACGCTCCGCCCCCTCCTCCTGCTCCGTCATGGTGGAGACCGAGGTCCGATCTGGTGGGGGTGGAGTGGGTAGGGGCGTGTCGGTGGTGGCCACGCCAGCATGCACCTGGACCGCCGCGGTGATGCTGCGCACTGGGGCAGGAGCAGGAGCAGGAGCAGGAGCAGGAGCAGGAGCAGGAGCAGGAGCGCTGCGGGGGCGTGTCCGGTCCGCTGCAGGACGTCTGTTGTCAACAGGCTGGGTGGTGGTTCTGCGATGCTCCTCTGGTTGAGGTGTGAGCTGCTGGGGGGTCAGGTTACCCTCCAGGAAGGCTTCGGTGTCTGTGAGGGTCTGGGGCTTTAATCTGCGACCCAGGTTTCTCCTGGCCCAGATGCAGGCCACCTCAAAGGGTCCTCTCCACTCCTTGTTGGGAAAATCAGCCAGGCTGAGCAGGTGCTCCTGCATGGCGTCCTCGTAGTGTTGCTGCAGGACCTCCAGAGTGAGCTGCTCCCAGTACTTGGCGCACCCTTCCAGCAGAACCGTGGTGCGCTCTTTCGGGGATGCAGGTTTAATAAAGGAAGCCAGGTTCTGGGTGGTTCTGGCGATGGTGAGAGGCGGATCAGGTCCGGAAACGTTCTTCAGGTGATGCGCTGATTTAATGATCCGGTGGATCATCCTGACTTTGCGGGTGAAGGCAGGGTCGTCCGACTCGATCCTGACCTGCGTGCGGCTGTCGCTGCGCTGATCCCGGCTTCGCTGTCTGCGCGGCTGCTGTTGGGGTCTCCCCGGGTCGAAGTAGCGCTCTGGCCGCGAGGCTCCCTCTCGATCGGGGCGTCCTCTGCGTTCGGGGTGGTCCCGGCGATGCCAGGCGGCTGCGGGACTGCGGTGGTGCGGCTGGATGCGGACTGCTCTCCTCCGGTCTCGGTAGCGTGGGCGAGAAGCCGGCTGGTTCCACTCATCGCCTCTGGTTGCGGAGGCGTAGGAGGGTCTCGTGGTCAGCGGATCTTGGTACCGGCGTGGATATGGGTCGGGTCTCGTGCCGTCTCGGTACCCGTTTCTGGGTTGCGCTGGTCTCTGTGGGCTGCGTCCCCGCCGGTAATTCACCCGGGTCCAGCCGTCTTCTTGCTCCTCGTAGTGGGCGCGGTAAACCATCGTGTGCGACTGATGGCTAAATAAAGCCTTGCAATATTTTTATTTTTATTAAACTGATCACTTCTAAATGTATTGAGTTAATTAAATGAATAAAAGAAACGGCGCTCTGTGTGGCGCAAAACGAAGACTGCAACTCACTGTGAAGCAGAGAAAGGAGGCTTTTTCTTCCAGCGACACTCGGTCATTTATTAAAGCATGTTTACAATCAAGCCAAAAAACGCAACGTTTCGGCCCTTTAGAGGGCCTTCTTCAGGCAGGCTTGAAGATATTATATAAACAAAGTATAATCGAGAATAAATAAACCAGTGTCGCTCTCCAGAAATCCGTGCATCTGGCGGTGCGGAGTGAGGAGGGAAATCGCGGGTTTGCCGCCCTGCATTTCAAATAGGCCCCGCCCACAATTCCCGACCTCCCCGGGAGACCCGGCAGTGCCAGAGAACAGAGAGAGCGACCCTGGTGGCGGCCCCAGGTATTACAAAAATATGTGTTTTTTTTCCTTTCGCCTGGAGCGGCCATTTTGCAGATGGAAGTGCGCACACAATGAGTACATTATTGTAAGAATGGAAATAAGTGCAATCCCACAAAGAAATGGAACTATTATACATGGATGGAAGACATCTTGTTAAGTGCAGAACAGGCGTGGGTTCAGCCCAAACAACAGTGCAAGAACATGTAACTTCACAGGTATCATAAGACAGGTAATTGAAGTTTCAACTGAAATCTTTGGAACATTAGCTCCTCAGAACCCTATGTGAGAGACCGGGAGATGCCTTTTGTATTAACAGAAAAGAAATTGAGAAAATAAAATAAAATAAAATAAAAAAATGAACAGGTCCGGACCGGGGAGGAGACGAGGGGCAGCACAGGTCCAGGCGGGAGGCTGGAGGCACCAGCAGGGTTAGACATTCCAAAGTTGGGATCCCACCATCCAGAATGAAGAGCGGGATCAGTGCATTCTCCATCCAGCCACCGGAATCCCAGACCCGCACCACCGCCACGCCCAGAGCCCCAGGTGGACACCAATAATGGACATTCTGCATTAATACCAAGGTATTACAGATCACATGTGGAGGCCGGAAAGGACACTCCACTGCACAGCCGAACCATCACCGCACAATGGCAAAATGAACCACATTGATGATTTATTAGGTCCAATAAGACGATGTTATTAATAATAATAATGATAATAATACTAATAATAATAATATTTATTATTGTTATAAACCGGAGAATTAGGTTTAGGCACAGGTTCCACAGACCTTAGGTTTAGGTGCTGAGGTCAGGGCCAGGGATAGATGATGGAATTTATAATTAAGAAGGTTATGGATAAACTAGTCTGGATTAGAATCAGGCATGCAAATGAAGTGGTCAATATGTGAATATCTGTGTCAAAACAAGTGCATGCTGGCCACGACAACAGCAATAATCAAGTTTATCAAATGAATAACATTAAAAGTGATAACAATAATGGTGGCTATGATAACAATTAAATCCATAACAACAGGTGTTGGTCATAGCCGTAAAGAAATGTATTAAGGGCAAGATGGCCGCCTCTCATTTAGGCCCTGTGGGAATGTGGTCTCCAATCTATTGATCCACTCCCTCTCAGCTCTCTTCCTCTGGGCTGTGGACCAGGATGGGTTGCACTGCAGGACCGAGGCCTGCACCGCATCCCACCCATGGGTGATAAAATGCTGGACCACGTGACGGTGAGCATTGCAGTGTTTTGTAATGTTTTGTTTGTGACCCTGAAAGCGCAGGTGAACAGATCTCCCTGTTTCACCAACATATTGCATATTGCATATTTTACAAATAATGATGTAGACACAATTTTGGGAGGACGTTGTGGCCCGTGTGGGGGTCTTAAAGACCTTGTGTGTCCTCATGTTGCTGATGAAATTAATTTGTCTGAAATAGTTGTCCCGGGAGCCAGCGGTTTGTCCCCTGTCGGGTTTGATTTTAGCTCTGACCAGAAAATCCTTCAGGTTTTTGTTCCTTCTGTAGGCTGCAATTATTCTGTAATCATGTTGTCTGTTTTTCATGATGTTATTAAAATTGTTTTTTATTTTATTGACCAGCAGGACAGAAGAGATGGAGAAGGTGGTGACAAAGGGCAGGATGGTGGAAACCTGGATGGGTCTGGACTGGAGAAATGACTTGAAGCATGTTCGAAGGAAGGTCCTAGAGTACCCCCTTGTGGACAAGGCGGAGAAGAGGTTCTTAGTGGCTTGCTTAAAGTCCTCAGTTTGAGTACAGATCCTGTGGAACCGCAATAATTGGGATTTAATCAGTCCTCTGAATGTGTGTTGTGGATGAAAGCTGCTTTTATGCAGTAATGCGTGCGTGTCTGTGTCCTTAAAGTAGACTTTAACGTCCAGTTGGTTGTGTTGAGTGAATGTGGGTCCTTTGAATGTGGTTGTGTCTAAGAAATTTACTGTGTTGTGATCCGTTGTGGCCTTTAATTTGATGGAGTGATTGTGATTGTTTAATGTGTCCAGGAATGTGTTGAAGTCCTGTAAGGAGTGTGTCCAAACCCCCCAGATGTCATCAAGATATCTGTAATAGTGCATGGGCTTTTTGGTGCATTTCTCCAGTGCAGAAGTTTCCCACTCAGCCATGAAGATGTCAGCGTAAGCTGGAGCAAATTTCTTCCCCATTGCTGTGCCTTTGATCTGCAGGAAAAAATTGCCATCAAATTCAAAGTCATTTCTGGTTAGGTTTATTTCTAATAGTTGTAATAGCTCCTTATCAGGTCTCTTTTTGTCATAATATTTCATAAATATATTTCTAATGGCCTGGATGCCCTCTTTAATGTCTATATTAGTATATAAGCTCTCTACATCTATGGTGAATAATATGGCATTAGCAGGTATCTTTAAGTGTTTGATTTTATCTATAAAATCATAGGTGTCCTTGATAAAGCTGCTATGTTTATTTGATAATGGGTTTATGTAATAATCTATAAATTCAGCGGACCTGTAGGTCTCGCTGCTGCAGTCTGAGACAATGGGGCGTCCAGGAGGAATGAGGAAGGGTTTGCTCCAGCTAGCCGGCTCCTTGTGGATTTTAGGAAGGAGATAAAACCGTCTTGGTCTAGGCTCAGAATCTCCTATTAAATAATCACGTTGCTTTGCATTAATATATTTTTTCTCATAAAGTTTGTGAAATATAGGTTTAATTAGTTTGAAGGTGTCTAAATAAATTGGTTTATCTAATCTTTGATAATAAGTTTCATTCCTTAATTGTTTGTATCCCTCCCATAAGTATTGTTTCCTGTCCATTACCACCACCATGCTCCCCTTGTCAGCTGGTTTGATAATAATCTCTCTGTTATTGATTAATTCTCTTAGGGCCTTGTTTTCCTCTGGTGATAGGTTATGTTTAATTCTAATATTTCTAAAAGAGTTATGGAAATAATCCAAGTCTGATCTGATTAGTTGTAAAATATGAGGAGGCATCTTGCCATCAGGTGGTGTCCAGCTGGATCCAGGAGTGAAGGGCTGTCTGGCTGTGGCCTCCTGGTCTCCATAATAAGCAGATAACTTAATTCTCCGGTGGTAGTTTTGTACATCAAATAACGTTTGTGATCTAAGGTTTTTATTATTGATTCCACTCGTGGGGATGAAGTTTAGTCCCCTGTTAAGCAGGGAGAGCTGAGAAACAGATAACTTTGCCTGTTTGGCTAACATCATCACATTCTTAAACCCCCCCTGTGTGACCAGGCTTGTGGGGATCACCAGTTTACCTGTTCAACCCAGTGTGAGAACATGCGTGCAGCTGTGTCCTGAGTCCAGTGGATGTCGTCGGACTCGGTGTGAAACTCTGTGCTGGGCAAACTGGAGATGAAGTCACAGCTGGTGGTGATGTGGCCGTTGAGGGTGTCGAGGTTGGCCCGCTCCACCTGCGGCAGGCTAGGGGAGTAGTTGACCTCTGGGATGATGATGGTGGCTTCAGGGAACTTGGCTTTGGCGGCTCTGCAGGCCGCCTGCAGCTGCCTGATTGTAGTGGCCCGGGGGTTCTGGGCCCTGCTATTGATGCCAAAGGCCAGGATGATCTCCTCCACAGTGGTGGTGGAGGTGGCCTTGTTGAGAATGGCTTCTGCATGGCGGAAGGTGGCGCCGGGGTAGCTGTCGACCTGCAGGTCCAGGAGCTGGAAGGGAGGGAACCTGGCCACGTTGGAGTCCCCTAAGATGAGGAACTTTTTTCTGGCACACAGGCTCCAGTCCCGCATCTTGTTGTTGGTGTTGGAATGCCTGGTGGGTCTGAGGGGGCCCTGCAGCGAGACAGATGTGGCGAAGAGCTGGGGGAGGGTCCTCTGGGAGAGGGCGGTGCCTGGTGCAGCAGCAGCGTTGGTGGAGGTCTGCTGCTGGGTGGTGGAGCTGTCCTGGTCCTGGTGGGCTGGCTGTGGAGCAGGCGGTGATGGGGGGAGCTCGGCTGGTCCCTGGCGGACTCTGGGTGTCAGGTTGACTGAGAGGAGGTCTGGATCCAGTCTCCAGCTGGGCCGGCGTGGCGGGGGGGCTTCCTCCGTCAGCAGGTCCAGAAGCAGGCTGTCCTCGTAGGCCACGGCTGGGTTGCTGTAGGAGGTGTGTGTTGGAGGAGGAGGAGGAGGGGGGAGGAGGGGGATGACAGGTGAGGTGCCTGATGCAGGTGTAGCCCGGGCAGCTCCAGCAGGTGATGATGACTGGGCTGGGGTCCTGGTGGCCTCCCCTGCCGTTCTGATGTTGGTTCTCTGAGGCTGAGGGCTCGGTGGGGTCTCCTGTATGACAGAGGGGGTGGCGGTGGGGGGGCGGGAGGCGGGGATCATTCCCTCATCCTCCTCCTCATCGTCATCCTCATGTGGATGATCAGAGTTTTCTTCCTCACTTGCATTCCACTCCTCCTCCTCCTGGCATTCATCATGGCTGCTTTCTCCATCGCCATCATCATCATCATCAGGTTCTGAGGAACGCTCCGCCCCCTCCTCCTGCTCCGTCATGGTGGAGACCGAGGTCCGATCTGGTGGGGGTGGAGTGGGTAGGGGCGTGTCGGTGGTGGCCACGCCAGCATGCACCTGGACCGCCGCGGTGATGCTGCGCACTGGGGCAGGAGCAGGAGCAGGAGCAGGAGCAGGAGCAGGAGCAGGAGCGCTGCGGGGGCGTGTCCGGTCCGCTGCAGGGCGTCTGTTGTCAACAGGCTGGGTGGTGGTTCTGCGATGCTCCTCTGGTTGAGGTGTGAGCTGCTGGGGGGTCAGGTTACCCTCCAGGAAGGCTTCGGTGTCTGTGAGGGTCTGGGGCTTTAATCTGCGGCCCAGGTTTCTCCTGGCCCAGATGCAGGCCACCTCAAAGGGTCCTCTCCACTCCTTGTTGGGAAAATCAGCCAGGCTGAGCAGGTGCTCCTGCATGGCGTCCTCGTAGTGTTGCTGCAGGACCTCCAGAGTGAGCTGCTCCCAGTACTTGGCGCACCCTTCCAGCAGAACCGTGGTGCGCTCTTTCGGGGATGCAGGTTTAATAAAGGAAGCCAGGTTCTGGGTGGTTCTGGCGATGGTGAGAGGCGGATCAGGTCCGGAAACGTTCTTCAGGTGATGCGCTGATTTAATGATCCGGTGGATCATCCTGACTTTGCGGGTGAAGGCAGGGTCGTCCGACTCGATCCTGACCTGCGTGCGGCTGTCGCTGCGCTGATCCCGGCTTCGCTGTCTGCGCGGCTGCTGTTGGGGTCTCCCCGGGTCGAAGTAGCGCTCTGGCCGCGAGGCTCCCTCTCGATCGGGGCGTCCTCTGCGTTCGGGGTGGTCCCGGCGATGCCAGGCGGCTGCGGGACTGCGGTGGTGCGGCTGGATGCGGACTGCTCTCCTCCGGTCTCGGTAGCGTGGGCGAGAAGCCGGCTGGTTCCACTCATCGCCTCTGGTTGCGGAGGCGTAGGAGGGTCTCGTGGTCCGCGGATCTTGGTACCGGCGTGGATATGGATCGGGTCTCGTGCCGTCTCGGTACCCGTTTCTGGGTTGCGCTGGTCTCTGTGGGCTGCGTCCCCGCCGGTAATTCACCCGGGTCCAGCCGTCTTCTTGCTCCTCGTAGTGGGCGCGGTAAACCATCGTGTGCGACTGATGGCTAAATAAAGCCTTGCAATATTTTTATTTTTATTATTAAACTGATCACTTCTAAATGTATTTAGTTAATTAAATGAATAAAAGAAACGGCGCTCTGTGTGGCGCAAAACGAAGACTGCAACTCACTGTGAAGCAGAGAAAGGAGGCTTTTTCTTCCAGCGACACTCGGTCATTTATTAAAGCATGTTTACAATCAAGCCAAAAAACGCAACGTTTCGGCCCTTTAGAGGGCCTTCTTCAGGCAGGCTTGAAGATATTATATAAACAAAGTATAATCGAGAATAAATAAACCAGTGTCGCTCTCCAGAAATCCGTGCATCTGGCGGTGCGGAGTGAGGAGGGAAATCGCGGGTTTGCCGCCCTGCATTTCAAATAGGCCCCGCCCACAATTCCCGACCTCCCCCGGGAGACCCGGCAGTGCCAGAGAACAGAGAGAGCGACCCTGGTGGCGGCCCCAGGTATTACAAAAATATGTGTTTTTTTTCCTTTCGCCTGGAGCGGCCATTTTGCAGATGGAAGTGCGCACACAATGAGTACATTATTGTAAGAATGGAAATAAGTGCAATCCCACAAAGAAATGGAACTATTATACATGGATGGAAGACATCTCGTTAAGTGCAGAACAGGCGTGGGTTCAGCCCAAACAACAGTGCAAGAACATGTAACTTCACAGGTATCATAAGACAGGTAATTGAAGTTTCAACTGAAATCTTTGAAACATTAGCTCCTCAGAACCCTATGTGAGAGACCGGGAGATGCCTTTTGTATTAACAGAAAAGAAATTGAGAAAATAAAATAAAATAAAATAAAAAAATGAACAGGTCCGGACTGGGGAGGAGACGAGGGGCAGCACAGGTCCAGGCGGGAGGCTGGAGGCACCAGCAGGGTTAGACATTCCAAAGTTGGGATCCCACCATCCAGAATGAAGAGCGGGATCAGTGCATTCTCCATCCAGCCACCGGAATCCCAGACCCGCACCACCGCCACGCCCAGAGCCCCAGGTGGACACCAATAATGGACATTCTGCATTAATACAAAGGTATTACAGATCACATGTGGAGGCCGGAAAGGACACTCCACTGCACAGCCGAACCATCACCGCACAACGGCAAAATGAACCACATTGATGATTTATTAGGTCCAATAAGACGATGTTATTAATAATAATAATGATAGTAATACTAATACTAATAATAATAATATTTATTATTGTTATAAACCGGAGAATTAGGTTTAGGCACAGGTTCCACAGACCTTAGGTTTAGGTGCTGAGGTCAGGGCCAGGGATAGATGATGGAATTTATAATTAAGAAGGTTATGGATAAGCTAGTCTGGATTAGAATCAGGCATGCAAATGAAGTGGTCAATATGTGAATATCTGTGTCAAAACAGGTGCATGCTGGCCACGACAACAGCAATAATCAAGTTCATCAAATGAATAACATTAAAAGTGATAACAATAATGGTGGCTATGATAACAATTAAATCCATAACAACAGGTGTTGATCATAGCCGTAAAGAAATGTATTAAGGGCAAGATGGCCGCCTCTCATTTAGGCCCTGTGGGAATGTGGTCTCCAATCTATTGATCCACTCCCTCTCAGCTCTCTTCCTCTGGGCTGTGGACCAGGATGGGTTGCACTGCAGGACCGAGGCCTGCACCGCATCCCACCCATGGGTGATAAAATGCTGGACCACGTGACGGTGAGCATTGCAGTGTTTTGTAATGTTTTGTTTGTGACCCTGAAAGCGCAGGTGAACAGATCTCCCTGTTTCACCAACATATTGCATATTGCATATTTTACAAATAATGATGTAGACACAATTTTGGGAGGACGTTGTGGCCCGTGTGGGGGTCTTAAAGACCTTGTGTGTCCTCATGTTGCTGATGAAATTAATTTGTCTGAAATAGTTGTCCCGGGAGCCAGCGGTTTGTCCCCTGTCGGGTTTGATTTTAGCTCTGACCAGAAAATCCTTCAGGTTTTTGTTCCTTCTGTAGGCTGCAATTATTCTGTAATCATGTTGTCTGTTTTTCATGATGTTATTAAAATTGTTTTTTATTTTATTGACCAGCAGGACAGAAGAGATGGAGAAGGTGGTGACAAAGGGCAGGATGGTGGAAACCTGGATGGGTCTGGACTGGAGAAATGACTTGAAGCATGTTCGAAGGAAGGTCCTAGAGTACCCCCTTGTGGACAAGGCGGAGAAGAGGTTCTTAGTGGCTTGCTTAAAGTCCTCAGTTTGAGTACAGATCCTGTGGAACCGCAATAATTGGGATTTAATCAGTCCTCTGAATGTGTGTTGTGGATGAAAGCTGCTTTTATGCAGTAATGCGTGCGTGTCTGTGTCCTTAAAGTAGACTTTAACGTCCAGTTGGTTGTGTTGAGTGAATGTGGGTCCTTTGAATGTGGTTGTGTCTAAGAAATTTACTGTGTTGTGATCCGTTGTGGCCTTTAATTTGATGGAGTGATTGTGATTGTTTAATGTGTCCAGGAATGTGTTGAAGTCCTGTAAGGAGTGTGTCCAAACCCCCCAGATGTCATCAAGATATCTGTAATAGTGCATGGGCTTTTTGGTGCATTTCTCCAGTGCAGAAGTTTCCCACTCAGCCATGAAGATGTCAGCGTAAGCTGGAGCAAATTTCTTCCCCATTGCTGTGCCTTTGATCTGCAGGAAAAAATTGCCATCAAATTCAAAGTCATTTCTGGTTAGGTTTATTTCTAATAGTTGTAATAGCTCCTTATCAGGTCTCTTTTTGTCATAATATTTAATAAATATATTTCTAATGGCCTGGATGCCCTCTTTAATGTCTATATTAGTATATAAGCTCTCTACATCTATGGTGAATAATATGGCATTAGCAGGTATCTTTAAGTGTTTGATTTTATCTATAAAATCATAGGTGTCCTTGATAAAGCTGCTATGTTTATTTGATAATGGGTTTATGTAATAATCTATAAATTCAGCGGACCTGTAGGTCTCGCTGCTGCAGTCTGAGACAATGGGGCGTCCAGGAGGAATGAGGAAGGGTTTGCTCCAGCTAGCCGGCTCCTTGTGGATTTTAGGAAGGAGATAAAACCGTCTTGGTCTAGGCTCAGAATCTCCTATTAAATAATCACGTTGCTTTGCATTAATATATTTTTTCTCATAAAGTTTGTGAAATATAGGTTTAATTAGTTTGAAGGTGTCTAAATAAATTGGTTTATCTAATCTTTGATAATAAGTTTCATTCCTTAATTGTTTGTATCCCTCCCATAAGTATTGTTTCCTGTCCATTACCACCACCATGCTCCCCTTGTCAGCTGGTTTGATAATAATCTCTCTGTTATTGATTAATTCTCTTAGGGCCTTGTTTTCCTCTGGTGATAGGTTATGTTTAATTCTAATATTTCTAAAAGAGTTATGGAAATAATCCAAGTCTGATCTGATTAGTTGTAAAATATGAGGAGGCATCTTGCCATCAGGTGGTGTCCAGCTGGATCCAGGAGTGAAGGGCTGTCTGGCTGTGGCCTCCTGGTCTCCATAATAAGCAGATAACTTAATTCTCCGGTGGTAGTTTTGTACATCAAATAACGTTTGTGATCTAAGGTTTTTATTATTGATTCCACTCGTGGGGATGAAGTTTAGTCCCCTGTTAAGCAGGGAGAGCTGAGAAACAGATAACTTTGCCTGTTTGGCTAACATCATCACATTCTTAAACCCCCCTGTGTGACCAGGCTTGTGGGGATCACCAGTTTACCTGTTCAACCCAGTGTGAGAACATGCGTGCAGCTGTGTCCTGAGTCCAGTGGATGTCGTCGGACTCGGTGTGAAACTCTGTGCTGGGCAAACTGGAGATGAAGTCACAGCTGGTGGTGATGTGGCCGTTGAGGGTGTCGAGGTTGGCCCGCTCCACCTGCGGCAGGCTAGGGGAGTAGTTGACCTCTGGGATGATGATGGTGGCTTCAGGGAACTTGGCTTTGGCGGCTCTGCAGGCCGCCTGCAGCTGCCTGATTGTAGTGGCCCGGGGGTTCTGGGCCCTGCTATTGATGCCAAAGGCCAGGATGATCTCCTCCACAGTGGTGGTGGAGGTGGCCTTGTTGAGAATGGCTTCTGCATGGCGGAAGGTGGCGCCGGGGTAGCTGTCGACCTGCAGGTCCAGGAGCTGGAAGGGAGGGAACCTGGCCACGTTGGAGTCCCCTAAGATGAGGAACTTTTTTCTGGCACACAGGCTCCAGTCCCGCATCTTGTTGTTGGTGTTGGAATGCCTGGTGGGTCTGAGGGGGCCCTGCAGCGAGACAGATGTGGCGAAGAGCTGGGGGAGGGTCCTCTGGGAGAGGGCGGTGCCTGGTGCAGCAGCAGCGTTGGTGGAGGTCTGCTGCTGGGTGGTGGAGCTGTCCTGGTCCTGGTGGGCTGGCTGTGGAGCAGGCGGTGATGGGGGAGCTCGGCTGGTCCCTGGCGGACTCTGGGTGTCAGGTTGACTGAGAGGAGGTCTGGATCCAGTCTCCAGCTGGGCCGGCGTGGCGGGGGGGCTTCCTCCGTCAGCAGGTCCAGAAGCAGGCTGTCCTCGTAGGCCACGGCTGGGTTGCTGTAGGAGGTGTGTGTTGGAGGAGGAGGAGGAGGGGGGAGGAGGGGGATGACAGGTGAGGTGCCTGATGCAGGTGTAGCCCGGGCAGCTCCAGCAGGTGATGATGACTGGGCTGGGGTCCTGGTGGCCTCCCCTGCCGTTCTGATGTTGGTTCTCTGAGGCTGAGGGCTCGGTGGGGTCTCCTGTATGACAGAGGGGGTGGCGGTGGGGGGCGGGAGGCGGGGATCATTCCCTCATCCTCCTCCTCATCGTCATCCTCATGTGGATGATCAGAGTTTTCTTCCTCACTTGCATTCCACTCCTCCTCCTCCTGGCATTCATCATGGCTGCTTTCTCCATCGCCATCATCATCATCATCAGGTTCTGAGGAACGCTCCGCCCCCTCCTCCTGCTCCGTCATGGTGGAGACCGAGGTCCGATCTGGTGGGGGTGGAGTGGGTAGGGGCGTGTCGGTGGTGGCCACGCCAGCATGCACCTGGACCGCCGCGGTGATGCTGCGCACTGGGGCAGGAGCAGGAGCAGGAGCAGGAGCAGGAGCAGGAGCAGGAGCGCTGCGGGGGCGTGTCCGGTCCGCTGCAGGGCGTCTGTTGTCAACAGGCTGGGTGGTGGTTCTGCGATGCTCCTCTGGTTGAGGTGTGAGCTGCTGGGGGGTCAGGTTACCCTCCAGGAAGGCTTCGGTGTCTGTGAGGGTCTGGGGCTTTAATCTGCGGCCCAGGTTTCTCCTGGCCCAGATGCAGGCCACCTCAAAGGGTCCTCTCCACTCCTTGTTGGGAAAATCAGCCAGGCTGAGCAGGTGCTCCTGCATGGCGTCCTCGTAGTGTTGCTGCAGGACCTCCAGAGTGAGCTGCTCCCAGTACTTGGCGCACCCTTCCAGCAGAACCGTGGTGCGCTCTTTCGGGGATGCAGGTTTAATAAAGGAAGCCAGGTTCTGGGTGGTTCTGGCGATGGTGAGAGGCGGATCAGGTCCGGAAACGTTCTTCAGGTGATGCGCTGATTTAATGATCCGGTGGATCATCCTGACTTTGCGGGTGAAGGCAGGGTCGTCCGACTCGATCCTGACCTGCGTGCGGCTGTCGCTGCGCTGATCCCGGCTTCGCTGTCTGCGCGGCTGCTGTTGGGGTCTCCCCGGGTCGAAGTAGCGCTCTGGCCGCGAGGCTCCCTCTCGATCGGGGCGTCCTCTGCGTTCGGGGTGGTCCCGGCGATGCCAGGCGGCTGCGGGACTGCGGTGGTGCGGCTGGATGCGGACTGCTCTCCTCCGGTCTCGGTAGCGTGGGCGAGAAGCCGGCTGGTTCCACTCATCGCCTCTGGTTGCGGAGGCGTAGGAGGGTCTCGTGGTCAGCGGATCTTGGTACCGGCGTGGATATGGGTCGGGTCTCGTGCCGTCTCGGTACCCGTTTCTGGGTTGCGCTGGTCTCTGTGGGCTGCGTCCCCGCCGGTAATTCACCCGGGTCCAGCCGTCTTCTTGCTCCTCGTAGTGGGCGCGGTAAACCATCGTGTGCGACTGATGGCTAAATAAAGCCTTGCAATATTTTTATTTTTATTAAACTGATCACTTCTAAATGTATTGAGTTAATTAAATGAATAAAAGAAACGGCGCTCTGTGTGGCGCAAAACGAAGACTGCAACTCACTGTGAAGCAGAGAAAGGAGGCTTTTTCTTCCAGCGACACTCGGTCATTTATTAAAGCATGTTTACAATCAAGCCAAAAAACGCAACGTTTCGGCCCTTTAGAGGGCCTTCTTCAGGCAGGCTTGAAGATATTATATAAACAAAGTATAATCGAGAATAAATAAACCAGTGTCGCTCTCCAGAAATCCGTGCATCTGGCGGTGCGGAGTGAGGAGGGAAATCGCGGGTTTGCCGCCCTGCATTTCAAATAGGCCCCGCCCACAATTCCCGACCTCCCCCGGGAGACCCGGCAGTGCCAGAGAACAGAGAGAGCGACCCTGGTGGCGGCCCCAGGTATTACAAAAATATGTGTTTTTTTTCCCTTCGCCTGGAGCGGCCATTTTGCAGATGGAAGTGCGCACACAATGAGTACATTATTGTAAGAATGGAAATAAGTGCAATCCCACAAAGAAATGGAACTATTATACATGGATGGAAGACATCTTGTTAAGTGCAGAACAGGCGTGGGTTCAGCCCAAACAACAGTGCAAGAACATGTAACTTCACAGGTATCATAAGACAGGTAATTGAAGTTTCAACTGAAATCTTTGGAACATTAGCTCCTCAGAACCCTATGTGAGAGACCGGGAGATGCCTTTTGTATTAACAGAAAAGAAATTGAGAAAATAAAATAAAATAAAATAAAAAAATGAACAGGTCCGGACCGGGGAGGAGACGAGGGGCAGCACAGGTCCAGGCGGGAGGCTGGAGGCACCAGCAGGGTTAGACATTCCAAAGTTGGGATCCCACCATCCAGAATGAAGAGCGGGATCAGTGCATTCTCCATCCGGACTGTCTGCTGCCGCTGGGTCAGGAAGGGGTTGAAGACCCAGGCACTCAGGGGTGAACTACTGTGGACCCCTAAGCAAGGTCCTCAACCCCCCCACCTAACTCCTCCCGGGCACTTGAACAACCTAAGATGGGTTAAAAATCGGGGAATAAATTTCCTAATCAGGATCAATAAAGTATTTTTTTTTTTTTTTTTTTTATGGGTGATACAGTCTCTTAAAGGGGGCAATTAATATTTTTGGTGCATTTTCGAGTGCTTTGTCTGATCTGTCTGGCAATCATACATCTCCAACCTGAGGAGTGGGCTAACCTAAGTTTTTTCTGTCTTTCTTTCTGTCTGTCTGTCAGTCAGTCCGTTCCTCTCTCCCTTCCTTCCGTAATGAAACAATTTGGTTCCTGTGTGCAGGAGGAAACCGTTTGCGCTGTCTGAAACGGGTGTGGAAAATCGTCACGGTTTTTCCCAGAGTAAACTTAAATAAAGCGTGCAGTGCCGTGTGGAAGGGTTACGAAAATGTGCAGTGGAAAAGGCCCCCTTTTTGTCACTTTCGTGGAGCCATTGAGGCTGGTGGGGTTTTACATTCATTTAATTTACCTATTGCGTTGTTTTGTACACAAAAATAGATTATTTGATTTAACATATGCTGGCCTCAAATTGTAGATAATTCTAAGAGTCTTCATTTTCATCTAGCTGTGTTAATTCTGTCCAGCCACTGAACCACGTGATTCCAACCTGCAGAGGTAAATTCATTGTGCAGGTTGACCTGAGGTAATATGCAACCCAGTCTCACTCCAAAACGTGAGAGTCCTACATTGGTCCACAGCGTAGGGTGCATTAATGTTGGGGAATGAGTAGCTTAGCGGTAATGTTTTTGGGCTTTGATGCGGAGGACCTGGTTTCAAGTCCCCGTCACAGCACTCAGGTGAACCACTGTAGACCCCTGAACAAGGTCCTCAACCCCCACCAACTGCTCCCCTGAGCTTCTTCAAGTATGTATGGGTAGAGCCCGAACTCCCCCTTGGGGACCATAACTGTATATTAAAACAGTAACCCTTTTTAACAAGTTGGCCTTTGAAATTGTAGAGTGACCACGTTTGATCTTCCCATTCATTTACTAAAGGTCACGGAATGCAGAGTTTCTCCCAAGAGAACATGGCAGATATCCCCTCAGTTTTTCGGTAGAAATTGCTATATTTTATTTATTTTTATTTATTTATTTTTTTCTTTTTTTTTTACTTGTCCTGTCCAGCATCGAAGCAAGCAGAATGGAAATCTGATTGCTTTATTCTGTTGAACAGTTTTGCTTTACCAAGCGGAGCTTTATGAACGTAAGGCTCCACTTGATATCATGTTTATTCATTTTATTTCTTTATTTAAACATTTGTCTATTACACCATTCCATTTCATACTGCTGGGCTTGACAAGGGAGAAATGAAAGTTAACAGAGGTAATGATAGAAAGTGAAACAGAGAGAAAGGAGTAAGGAAGAGGAAGAGAGAGAGGAAAGAAAACATGAATCTACTTACACAGTTCACTGGTACATCTGTAACGCGATCCCTAAACAACCAAGGTCTCTGTTGGAAAACAAAACAAGCAATCCCCTACAGGAGGACCTGCAGGTGGCTTAAATATCCTCAGATCATACAAACACACACAAACACACCAGAACTACGCAGAGAAGAGGTACAACCTAGTCAGCGCAATGGGAAGTAGAGAAGAGGTACAACCTAGTCATCGCAATGGGAAGTAGAGAAGAGGCACAACCTAGTCATCGCAATGGGAAGCAGTGTCACAGTGTCAACATGCATAATAAAGGGTGCTCCGTGGTGATACAGTCATGCAGATGCAGCCTCGTCTCTGCAAGGAGGAGGAAGCCCGCAAGGCTCACGACCCAGGCCCCCAGCAGCCACCCAGAGGCCCAGATCCCAGCTACCCCCCCCCCCCCCCAAAGAGCGGACATGCATCCCCCAAAGGGCGGCAAAAGGCGGCCCCAGCCGGAGCCCCCCGCAGTCTGGGGGCCCAGGCCCCAGCGGACCAAGACCAGCAGCTGCCGACCCCACCGGGCGCCGGGCGTCCCCCGGAGCGGAGACAGCGCCGGGCCCAGGGCCCAAGCGCCCAGGGCCCGGCGTCTTCATTTTCATCTAGCTGTGTTAATTCTGTCCAGCCACTGAACCACGTGATTCCAACCTGCAGAGGTAAATTCATTGTGCAGGTTGACCTGAGGTAATATGCAACCCAGTCTCACTCCAAAACGTGAGAGTCCTACATTGGTCCACAGCGTAGGGTGCATTAATGTTGGGGAATGAGTAGCTTAGCGGTAATGTTTTTGGGCTTTGATGCGGAGGACCTGGTTTCAAGTCCCCGTCACAGCACTCAGGTGAACCACTGTAGACCCCTGAACAAGGTCCTCAACCCCCACCAACTGCTCCCTGAGCTTCTTCAAGTATGTATGGGTAGAGCCCGAACTCCCCCTTGGGGACCATAACTGTATATTAAAAAAGTAACTTTTTAACAAGTTGGCCTTTGAAATTGTAGAGTGACCACGTTTGATCTTCCCATTCATTTACTAAAGGTCACGTGAATGCAGAGTTTCTCCCAAGAGAACAGATTGTGACTCTACCACTGTTTTGATCACTTTTCTAGCGAGAAATATATCTTTTTTTTCACATCATCCATGCAGCCATGCTTCCGTCAGTCTGCCCCAGGGCAGCTGTGGCTACATACGTAGTTTACCACCACCAAGTACGACTGATGAGTGAAAGAATAATGGATCTACTGTAAAGCGCTTTGAGTGCCTTGAAAAGCGCTATATAAATCTAATCCATTATCATTATTATTGTAAAATGCACTAGTGATACAGTGAAGGAGAAATATGGTAGTGATACTGCATGAAGAAAATATGGTTACAGTGGTACTGTAAAGAAACAATACAGCAGCAGCAGTGATACTGTAATGGGAATATACAGAAGCAGCAGTGGTTCTGTAAAGGACAAATACAGTAGTGATACTGTAAATAGGCAATACAGCAGCAGTAGTGTTACTGTAATGGGTACATACTGTAGCAAAAGTGGTACTGTAAAGGAAAAATACGATAGTGATACTGTGAAGGGAACTACAGCAGTCTACTGTACTTGGAAAGGCAGTAGTGGTACTGTAAACAACTTTACAGCAACATACAGTAACTTACAGGCATGCAGCTGCCAGTAAGTTACTGTAAAATCTACAGCAACCTCTTAACAGTGTGGGTTGACTTTGGCTAGGGTCTTTCACACTCCAGCCATGGGCAGCTGTAAGTGCCACAAGGTGGAACGGGAAATCTCTGTGCCTCGGTGGTGTTACTTGCCTCGAACCATGTACAGAAACTATTGAGGTTATCAGGCAGAGTAGGATCTGTATTTAATGTCTGTTGGGGGTGAGGTTTACAATCAGATAGAGAGTTAAAGCCCTGCCACAGCCACCTGGTATCCCCTGTCTAGGTGACGTGGCTGTGAAGCCTCTGTACGTACTGCCTCTTTGCCTCCTTGATGCCTTGTGAAAGATTCTTTCTGGCCAGGCTATAAGCTGCTGCTTCACCAGATTTAAATGCTGCATTCCTGGCTCTCAGCAGCACTCGTACTTCAGCATACATCCAGGGTTTTTCATTGTTTCTGCATCTAAAGGTTTTAACCACCGTCACGTCCTCTATACATTTAAGAATGTAGCTGATGACCGATTCAGTGTATTCCTCCAGGTCTAGTCTGCTGTCATACAGTAGTACAGGCAGCCTCCTTATTTGGGCTTAAAATATAGTAATAATAATAATTTATACTTTGTTGATCCCAATTAGGAAATTCACTCTCTGCATTTACTCGATCTCAAGCTTAACTTGAGAGCAGAGGGCTGCGAATTGCAGTGCCCAGGGAGCAGTTAGTGGGGGCTAAGAACCTTTCTCAGGGGCCAAAGGTGGTTCACCTGAGTGCCACGTCGGGGACTCGTCTGCCGCACCAAAGCCTGCCACATTGCCACTGGGCTACCCACTCTCCCCAATGTTTAATATTTAAATCAAAATTTTTAAAGAACAGCTTAATTCAGAACCACACCCAGTAAATCAAGTGAATAAAGGCCAAAGTCTGAAGATTATGACACTTAAACTCCACTAATTCTCCATTTTTTCCTGACACACTTGTAATTTAAATCTTGCTCCCCATCTGTTTCTGTGTACCTGATCTGTACCACTACATTTCTTGTCTTCTGAAAGGCTGCCCCAATACCTTCTTTACATAGTTGTCTGCTCCTAGTCTTTTCTTGCATGTAATTGGCCACATGATGAGCCAATCAAAATAAATTCTTACCTGTTCTACAGATTTGGCTCTCCAGAGCTGGCACGTTTGTGAACAACACATCACTAATCAAAAGTGACCCCACATAAATGTTGTTTTAGTGTTTGTGTAAATCAAATCTGACTGTATGTTTGATGAAAGACTTTATTCAAGGATTTAAACAAATTTAGGGTTGTTTTGTCTGCTCTTGTTCCCTTGCGTGACAATAACCTTACATCATTCAGTAAAACCATAACTAAGGAATTCTACAATAAAGATGTGATGAAATTGCAGCATAAACTATTTCATGTAGTTGATATTACTACATATGTCATCCTCCAAAGTAAAATAATGCCACTTTTTCAGGGGGGTTTGTTTTCCTCCTCAGGGAAAGGGTTGAGTATGGTAATGATATGTTCTGCCCGGAGATCAAGTTTACTTAATTTTTGATTGTCTATAAAGCTACAACCTTATTTAGATAAACTGGAGCAACCTGCTGATAGCTAGCAGCCAGAGTTTGTTTGCTAAGAGGCAATCAGTTTGCATCAGAAGCACTTTAGACAGTGAACTATGTTTATCAGACAAAACAGCATTTACAAAATAAACTTACGGGTAATGACAATTTTGTGGTCACCTCCTTCAGTGTTACTGATGAAGTTTTTTTTAGGCCTAGTCCACACGGAGCTGAAGCCGGTTCAGGTGTGAAACCAACAGCAGAAATCCAGGAAAAGGTTTCACCATCCCCATGAAACCGCTGTAGTACATCCTACAAGGCTGTGGGTGGCGCTACGATGATTAAAGTGTGACATTCCAAACCTAGAACAAGACACAGTGCATGCGCAATTAAAGACTCACCGCGTGTCACTGGAAATCAACAAAGGAATAGCAGAAAGGTAACGATGGCTGAGGACTAATGAGGCAAACACAAACGTTTTCAACATAGTTGAAAACAGTTGCTCACCAACGCCATTGTTGTTGTGAATTTTTTTTCAATGAACTTTATTGTTGTTGTGAATGAGACTAACATGCTTTGTCACACCAACATCATATCTGCCCCCCACCACACACACACACACACACACACACACTTCCTTGTTTAGTTACACCGACCCCCGCATGAAACACCATGAAACACAAACCGGTCGAGGTTTCAAACCTTTCCACCTTGGAACCCAGTTTCAGATATGACCGGTTTCAGGGGGCTAATCCCTGGATGATACAGCAGATTTCTTAAATTTTTGGCAGCTTTGATGTAATTTGGCGCCGTGTGGACGGCCCATTAATCCACCCATTCGAAAAACCCCAACCTGAATTCACCCATGTTCAGGAATAAAGACTAGCTCGAATCACGCCATGTATCAGTTGGGAGGAAGGAGATGGGAGGGCGCTATTTGTTTGATGGTATGCTCTAATTGGAAAATATGAATTATCTTGTTGTCACTTGAAAGATAACCCACATAGAATGATAAGCTGCTGTCTGATTCAACCATTTTTAAACAAAGACACAAAGCTGACCGCCCATGAACAGGATACTTGCTCTTCACATTCATGTGGCCTCATCAGTGCACAACAGATCATAATGTACCACGAAAACCACAAAAAAGTGAAATTCATTGTCACGGCACCTCTTAGACTTCTTTTCATCATGACACTTCTCTTAGCAAAGTTGTGTACTGGGCCTATTCAGGCTGCAGGATGAGCCCTCAGTTGATAATCAATGGCCACTGTACTGGGCTCAGAGCAGTGACTCATAAATTGATGCAGAAGTCATAAAAAATGCAGCAGCTTCCCCTAAAACTCATCATACATGTAACATTAACATTATGAGATACACACACACTCACTTTATCAAACATATGCAGGCTCCTCTGGAGAGTCATGCCATTTCCCATTAACCTGAATTATGACATATTTTACATTCTGCACACACCATATGTAAGAGTGTGTGAGAGTCAGAGGGTTTTCAGTTTGAATAATTGAAGCCAGAGCTTGTTTGCAAGATGTGAGGGGTGCACTTTTTTCCACTTTTTCATGCTGTAAAACAACACAGAGCATGATAACTGTGTTTTAGAAGTGTATTCTCAAGCTGAATGCTTGTTTTCCAGTCAGTAAACACACCAGTGATATATATCGTTATGATTTTACCAATACCAATATGGATACTCCTTACTGATATGAATATTTATCAATGCTCTTATCAATACTATAACATAGTTTAAGGCAGGGCTACTCATTTCCATCCTCACGAGGACCGCAATCCAGCAGGTCTTTCATCTATCCTGCTCCAACACACTTGACTCAAATTAGATAGATACAATAACCAATCAAGTTCTGCACAATGAGTCATTAACTTGTGTTGGAGCATGGAGACATGGAAAACTTGCTCGATTGTGGCCTTTGTAGGACCGAATTGAGTAGCCCTGATTTAGAGTAAACAATAAAGACATAACAAGATGTTAGGGCTGGGCAATATCACCTGAAATCTATATTGCTGTGTAATCTGAAGTATGTGCGGTAACGATATATACGCAAGGATGAAATTTTGATTTCAAAGGTGGGGGGACACAAGTATTATTTCATTAACCTGGCAGCGGCTGATCCAGTTAAGATAAAACTAGCAAGATGTGGAAAATCTATGAGCAACTTCTACTTCTACTGTGAGTTCCTGACCAGCTCATGAACTCACTGTTAGTCACTTACTTTCTTGCCAATAAAATAATACATTCACACATTTACACAGACTTTTTAGTACACCAGCCTCAGTAAAAATCTGTACCTGGCCAGTTTGCTTCTTTCATCTGACAAAATATGTAGATGCAGGTGTTTGAAATTTGAAAGCTCTGATACAGATTATCACCAAACATTTGTCACAATGCTTCATCTCATGACAGTTTATCATTTCAACCTCGTGAGCCTCCAGCCTTTTCTCCTCCACCTCCTTCAGCTTCTCCTACTTTCCTTCCTCCAGCATTTCCTCCTGTATCTCCTCCTGCATCCCTGCTATCCTTAACCTGACAATAATATATTCATGCATGACATGAACAGATGGACAATTTGGGGTGCAACAATCATAAATTTTGACATATAGAGGGATAAATACTGTATGTAGTTTTACAATTATCATGAGTTTGAATGTATGAAATCCTCTTTGTATATTATATGTTTCCCTTGCATTATATTTATCAGCAGCAGGTCAGGGCCTGACCGGCTCCATATAATGTGGCAATAAAGATTTCTTTTAAATATATTGATAGCAATAATGAGCACAAGTACTCTATTCTTATACAGAAATTAGGGAGGATTGGCTTAATTCCTAGCATGAACTTAATAACAAGGGATGTTACATAGGTAACAACAGTATTCTTGTTAATTAGCTTAACATGATGTATTGGCCTGTGTTAACTAGTCATTATTTAGCTAACATTATCTGTGTGCGGAAGTTGTGTTATATGTGTGCGCTCATGGTGTGTTTAAACACAGCTCTGAAAAAATGGTTTTGGACAGTAAAAAAAGTGCAGGGGACCAAACAGCCTTTTGAAAAAGTGCAGGGGACATGTCCCCCCCCCTAAAATTACGTCCGTGTTTATACATGTAGTACTGTATTGCGATATATTTTCTTCTGTGTGAATATACATGTCAGAATGACTGTTTCTGAACATTCTTACATACCAGATACATCACAGCCCAACAAACACTTAAAAAAAAGCATGGAAAGCCATTTTAAGAACAATAATTTTGCACATCCTATCTTTAAGAAATAATGAACCATTGAAGTTCTTCAGTTGAATATAAAAAATTTCAAACTTTCAATATCTTGTGCAAATATAAACACTGAACATCAGTGTTTATCCTCTTTGCGTACAGTGATTAAACCTTCTTGTATATCAGAGGTTGTTCACCAGGAACAGCAATTCTTCAACTTTGCCATCAAACCAATGTGGGTGCTCAATATTTTCCGTGGTTGCTCTGGCCCCAAAATCAGTGCCTTCAGTATGTTTACCAGTGTCAACTACATCAGCCTACGGTAGCGTTAGCATCAGAAATGAGGACTCGAGACGCACTTAAGTTGCATTCCCAGAGACTTTAGACTCGACTTGACTTGCAGTTTGAGACTCGACTCAGACTCGTGAACATTTTTTTTTTTATTTTTTAAAAATGTTTTTCCCCCTCATGATCTCTCTGTCTGATCTCCTATCTGTGTACACTGGCTACAGACTACACTGACATAACGCCACACAGACGCGCTCACACGTGCACTCAATCAAAACCACAGGAGCACCAGTGAACAACGTGATGCCGTACTTTAGCGCATCGCTGTAACTTTGGGTATTAAAAACTTAATAAAAGTGACAAATATGTGAGCATCAAGCTGCAAAGTCAGTTGATCCCCCACATCCACCTTCATCCACCTTAAACACACCTGGACAGGTTAGTCACTGTGTGAAAATTTAATGTTAGCAGCTAGCCTGTTAAAGCTGGATTAGCAATGAGCTTAGCACCGTAGCTGTGTTAGCTTGTTTCAACTGTTATACTAAAGTCACGTTAACTTCATCAGATTGGCACTTTTTTCTCTAGTGCAGGATCACCAGCTGTGGACACTGTCCTGCAGGTTTGGACATGTTAACCTGTTGCAACACACCTGAGTCAAATTATTAAAGGGTCATTATGAGGCTTGCACAGAATTTGACTACAAGCTGTCATGTTACAGCAGAAGACATTTACAATCTGCAGGACAGCTGCAGCAAGGTGGAGTATGTTGGTCTCCTCTCCACATTCAGACAAAAAAAAATGTTATGAACTGCAGGATTACTTTTGAGGTAAAGGGTGAGTACAGATTTTTAAATCCTTGGATATTATAATGGAGTCCTTCAAGCAGACCAGACCACAGGCATTGCATGACAGATTACTCATTACAACTTAAAGTGACTTTAGCCTTGACTTGGGCTTGAGGTCAAAGACTTATCAACATTTCTGACTTATATATCTGTAAATGTTGTTTTGTGCACTAAAAACTGATATATTCCATGACATCGTAGCATGTCGGATCTTCACATAATTAAGTGAAATGTGTGAGGTGGTCATCGGGGTTCAGTTGAGACGCAATGTCTTAACTGTACCCCGATGCAGAACGCTATTGCTTTGCATGCTGTTCAGCAGCGCAGACATCAGATTTCAAGATTTTAAGTCACAGTTAGGCAAGATTAAAACAAATCAAATCATTGTTTTCTGCTACTCTGACTTGTCATTGTGTTATTATTGCACTGTTATTGTGTTTACATGTGTACTGTTTGCAGTTTCCATTAAATAATTTGTTCTTAATATTTTTTTAAAAAAAGGTTTGCCTATGCTGCTGTTGAATTAAATCAAATTGAAAACCTAATAATGCGTAAAAAAGCTGTAATTGAACTTTTTAATAGTTCATTACATTAGTAGTATAAGTTTTCCAGCCAATGATGTTTCTACTGTACTCAGTATTTTTATTCTATAGGTACAGTTGAAACAAAAACCCACCTCTTGTTTTTGATTAATTGTGAAAATGATAAATTACTGATGGATGTTATTTTTTGTTTATTTTATTAGTACACAAATAGAGGATGGATTTAAAAAAATAAATAAATAAAAAAATCTTCTGTCCAGACCCTTTTCCATGTCTAATTTTTGTGTGGAAATGAAAGGAGCGAAAACTGTCTCAACTGCACTCAGTCTACCCTATAATATTGTATTATATTACAGCTGTTGGTTATTTATTGTTGTGGAGGTGTAGTAATTGTACTGAAACAAACAAAAAAAAAAAATTGAAAATAACTGCTCCAAAACAATTATACTGAATGGATGTTTTTTGTTTCCAGTGTGTAAATTATATTTACTTCCAATACATAAGCACATTAATGCAAATGGACAATCAGATCATAATTATGTGATCAAAAACACAGGTGAGGGAGAAAGAAAGGCTAAGGACAACAGTAAAGAATAGAAATGATTGCTCAGGTTTGGAGGTGGACGGGGTTGGCTGGTAATGCTGCGTGTGTGTGCAGGTGCATGCTGGGATTTATATCTGGCCAAGTCTCCTTTATTGCATGCTCAGTAAATTGGGCAGAGTAAGTTCTCATCCGGGGTACTTACCGAGAAGCAAATTTTGAAATGGACAGCGGGAGATGACGTTTCATGAGTCCACGAGCACGCAAGTACGCACAAGTGCACAGATTGAGAAACGGCTGTTGTCTCCCTCCTGAACCCAAACTGGAGGCAGTTTAAGGGTGCATTCACAAAGCTTTTTTGATTTGAATCAGAGTCCGTTTGCTCGGAGAGTCCGCTTCGTTCGGGGGAGTTGTGAATGTGCAAACGGACTCTGATCCAGAACAAACAAGCGAACTCGGTCCGCCTACAAACGAGGGTCTCGGTCCGTTTCAAGTGAACCAGATACAGGAAGTGGACTACAAACTGCATTGGCATTGTGGGTAAAACATTGGGCATCGTGGGTAAACGCTACAACAACAAACACGTGTGGGACTGCGGTACCTATAAAGATGGCTCGTTGTCAGACGTGGAGTTACGAGAAAGTAAAAGCTTTAATCGATGTTTGGCCTGATGAAAGCATGTCCAGCTCCTCGTACAAAAATAATGTTGTTTTGTGGAGGAAACAGAAGTTGTCAGAACCTTCTTATTCGTGCGTCTTGTCCTTGCCTACGGTGAATCCGAATGCAGCGCCACCTCTGGAGAGATTGGAACACTATTCAAATCCATGGTGCAACGTGAACGCGATCTCTGTCCGGAAGAACACCCCCACCCCCAGCCGAACTGAGTCCCCACTCGGACCGAGACTCGTGGACTATGCTTTCTGAATGCACCCTAAGAAAAGACCCTGATAACTGAAGAGTTTGCCTCCAATACTTTCAGAAACTCTACAAGTAAACCGACAAAAACCACCTTGATCAAAAAATTTTCTCCTCAAGTAATTGAGATTAAGGTTTCCTGAGTTCTATAGTATGTCTTAAAAATCTTATATTCTATAAAACAAGATGTGGTTATGGATATGTTTTTGTTTTTAACTTTTTTGTGCAAATGATTGTAAAGAATCTCTAAAAGCAGTCAGTGAGTTAATGAAAAAAGCAGCATTCATGCAGCAGCTAAATTTACTATTCACTTGTGCGTATCATTTCCTCCTCCTGGCTAATAACATAATCTGTCCCCTCATTATCTGCACACTAACCAACTTAGAGAAAGAAATGAAGCTATAAGAATATATAAGATTTAGTGTAAAGGATTTTTTTTTTGACGGGATGCGGACAGTCATTGCATTTGATCTGATGTGTACTGTAACTGATAAATATGCGATGTCCAGTAAAACAAAGAGAAAGGTGACATTCAGGAGTCTCTACTCGGCTGTGATATGAATCAATCAGTTTTGGTCTCTTTCACTCTGGAATAACTAGTTTTCTCACAGGAAAAAGCTCTCTGCTTCCTGCCTCCTGCTATAATCCTGTTACTTCCCTTCTACTGCTCCATCTTTCCATCACCTGGAGGGGAGGGTTTGCCATCGGACACGCAGAATGAAAGGTCATCAAGGAATCTCTGCTTACCTTACAGTATCAGGTTAGTGGCGAGGTATCTTTGTTGACCAGCAGTGGAGGTTCTAACTGCAGCTTCACCTCAGACTACCATGAAGATGAACTATAAACTGAATCATCTGCTCTGCTATTCACATCCCATTTCATTTCAAAACAGAGCTGCCAACTTTTTAAAGAACCTTGGATCAAGATTTGGTAGAGCCAACCAAAATTATTCCACATACACGCCACGCCAGATTGGGACACAAAGTCAGTCATACACTCATTCACATCATCCTAACTCATACTGCGTCCATATACTCATACTCGCACCAAAGCTCATGATTAGACCAACATTTACACAAAAGTACAAATCGTGTTAGTCCCTTCAGTCCCAACATCAAAATATCCAATACGACAGTGTAGTGATCTCAAGTCCAAAGGTCTCAGCAAAAGGATACACACATCTTACCAAATATACTTTGGAACACACACTGATTGATAAAGGCCACATTTGGAGGTAAAACAGACGTCCCAAGGAGGAATTTTGCTCAGAGAAGGACCTTCTCTGAGTAATCACTAATTTACGGTCCTGAGAGCAACTCAGGAGAGGACCTGCATTTTGGTAAAACAAACAGTCCAATTGTTGAACTTTGAACCCAGCCTCCAATCTTGGAGATACTCCTTCACAGTATTTACGACCTGCTATAAATTGGTTCCTTATAGCCAATTTTGTTATGTGTCTTAACATCCAAGAACTGTTTTATATTATCAGGAAAGTAAGCTCATGTTAATCTCATGATGAAGACTTTTCTTTTGATATGCAACATGACATACTTTGGTGATTAGAAACTAAATGTTTCTTCTCCAAATTCACATCACATGCATTCCAGGATTTGCTGCATAAAGGTGAAGAAAGAGACACTTTACCCAACTGCTGAAATCCGCTTTTATGTTAGAAATGGACTTCCTCATATCAAATGATGTCTAACACATGTATTTTCTTTACAGGAATCTTAAGGCATCAAGATTAATCCTGTTTTATCTGTTTAGCTGATTTGTTTATTCAATGTCTTCCTTTATTCATATAATTCAGATCTTTGCTTTATTTTATTTTATTGTGTTCATTTTATTTCATCATGTCTGAATAATTGATCCATTTTTACTCATGCCTCACTTAGAATTCACAAATGTTTATAACCATTAAGCTCAACTGATAATCAAATGATCATTTGAGATGTGTCTGACTATTGGATGAAACCTGACTCTGTCAGCTTCCCATTGGCTGACAAGCTGCAAGCCACATTCCACTGCCAGGCAGAGCGCGAAGCTCTGAACTGGGAGAAGCAGGATTGGAAAGAGATCGAATCTGAACACGCAGAAGAACGAACAAGGCAGAACTGAAGAAACTTGGAACAATGAGGAAAGAATGAAACAACACCTGCTCTGAACTCAGCAGAGTTCAGAACCACGGATCACTCAGGAAGGAGTGATGGAGGGAAGAAGACTTTAACCCAAATCATCTTTACTATCAACCATCCCGAGACATCAGTCCTGAAGCTGCACGTCTCTGGGGAGACGGATGAGAAGGAGAGGACGAACCAGAACCACCACTGAGCTGACAGCCCGCAGAGAGCCGGACGAACTTCAGGAGATCGGGAAGATTTTGGGGGACATCCACCCGACAATCTTCCAAAGGATTTGAGGAACAGTCCAGCAGAACCAGGGCGTGAGTGAAGCACCTCAGTCAGACGGAACCTCTGAGGAGAATCCTGATCATTTGCTATGAAATATGATCTGATGTCACAAGAAGTTGGTGATAGTGAATTAATCCAAACCTACGGTTTACCAGACCCAGTTTAACTTTGTTTAGTTGGATTAAGAAATCCTTCCTTCTTTTTCTTTGAACATTTATTAACTGAGGCTTAATTAATTTATGTTTCATTTTCATACCATCTCACATTTCTTTCACAAGATAACTTTTGGTTGATCATCATGCTCACATATTTCTTGTATATATTTTGTACATACATTATCTCATGTAGTTTGTAGACTAGTTAATAAATACTCCGTATTATCTTAACTAGTCGTTGCTTGTGGTTTTTCTGATGTATCATGAAAGGTCACTTCAAGCGAGAACTCATGAAAGCGTCCTGAGACTGATCACTTCATTAAATCAATCTAAGAGTTGATTTAGGACATTAATGGTTTTCCTTGCTTCCATTACATATCAAATAAGTAAGGTGGTGCTCCGAGGCTGTATTAGTATTGATATTAATAGAAATATTAATATTAATATTAATATCATACATAGTGACGCTATATATATTGTGGTTGCCAAGCTAAATCACAACAACAGTCAAAACTTGACTCATATGTTTATTTCAACATACCATCAATATGATTGCATCATTTAGTCAGCAAATCATTTCTGTGTTCACCATAGTCCACAGAGTACACGACCTATTCATTACTAGGGCCGTGCGATATACTGATATGATATCGCGATATGATATTCACATGAAAGAGATATGATATTTATACATATTGGTATATCGCTGTATTAGTTGTGCAAATTTTTTTTGTCATATTATTTCGTAATGACCTGGCTGCAATTCGACTGACTACAAAGGGGTCACCTGATTATTTAATATGGTTTGGAAAAAATATCGATGCACTGAAATACTGCGATATTTTCATATGCGAATACCATATCTATATTTAAAAACGTGGTATCGATTGATTTTTCTAATGAAATTTTGCAAGAGATCTTCGTTTTGTTATGAAATCTAATGAGATTTTACAAAATACCGCAAGATTTTGTAACAGAACAATGAAATCTGGCGGTATTTCATGAAATCTCATGAGATTTCATTACTAAAATAGATCAATACCACATTTTTAAATATGGATATGGTATCGGCATAGGAAAATATCGCAATATTTCAGCGTATCAATATTTTTACCACCCCTATTATTCAAACTGTCTGGAAGACAATCCTCCCCAAGACTTTTACAAAGAAATCATTACAAAAAAAACAGCCAACTATCTTCAATTACTTCAATTTATCAAACATTTCTAACCAGTGTTTTGTCAGTTCCATCACTCCAGTGGAGCGATACCTTTAAGCTAAACATGTTTCAACACCAAAAAAAGACTGTGTTTGATATGAAATTAAACTTTCAGAAAAATTAAGGTAAAAATACTGGTATATATTGTATATCGTCATCTAAAATAAATATATTGTGATATGATATTTGATCCATATGACCCAGCCCTATTCACTACAAAAGTAAAACCAAGAAGTGGCCAACAGCAACTTCACCTGATGTGATGGTTGGGGGGGGGGCAAGGTGACCCTCATGATTGAAGCAGTTTAGGTGGCGGACGTCAGAGGAAAGTTTGTGGAAAAAGTGATCTGTGACAGAAAGTGACACGATCGATCAAAGACATGAGCCATTGGATTAAAATATAGCAGCGAAGTGCGCCAGCTGAAAGTGAAACTACGTCAAACAGCAACAGAGGGTGTTTCCCGCGAGGGTTGGGGGGGTGGAGTGTGTGTGCTTGCGCACCGAAGCAGAACTGGCTGAGTAGAAGGAGGGAGTGAGGGATAGCTAGAGACGTTTCTGCCAAATATTATGTTGTGAAACAAACCTCTTGTGGCTTATTTAGCTAGTGAATAATTATTTTGCCTCCAAAACTCTTTTCTCAGTGTTGTATTTGTTGTTTCATAGAAGTAAACAGCTGTTCAGATAATGGTGTCACTAAAGTAAAAAAATATTGGCAACAAAGACACTTTTCCACTTGAAGCGCATTGCAGCATTTAAAGCTTGTTTTCTCAGATTTTGTTCAAAAGAAGGCATTTTCGCTGCAACAAACCCATGTTCTACTGCAGATTATTAAAGAATGGAAAAAGCTAGTAACAAATGTGTTTTTTTCTGATAAAAGAAGAGAGTCTAAGCTTTCCTTGGGTACATTCAGTGTTTGCATAGGCGTAGTACACAATAGTCTGTGGCTCTCCAAAAATGAGTGAAAATGCTTAAAAACCCTGGCAATATGGAGCGCTCTGCCACAAAAAAGTCTGGCGGTCATTGAGTTAATTAATGGTTTGTGTGTTAAAAACTTTTTTGAATTCAGTTTTTTTATGAGAAGCCTAAAAATTCTGTGAATTTGTTCTATCTTCAAACTTTTTATTTATTTGTTTATTTGATAAGGACAGTGCATATAAATGAACATATGTAGCAACAGAGGTAAATATGTTGGATTATAGTTAGCAAGCTAATTAGCATCAGTAGTCCTTAGGCAAGGCAAGTTTATTAGTATAGCACATTTCATATTCAGGACAATTCAAACTGCTTTACAGAAAACATAAGCATTACTGCGGGGTGCGAAAGGGGAAAGAAAAAAATTAGGATTAAAAAATTAGAAGCATGGTTCAAAATTAAAAACATTAAAAACATTTAAGATTAAAAAGAGAGAATATAGAGACGTGCAGATTTTAACTTTTGAATAAAATCTACGTTAATGTAGTTGAGAACAGGTGGGTCTTCAACCTGGATTTAAATAAACTAAGTGTTTCAGCTGATCTGAGACTTTATGGGAGTTTGTTCCAGACATGTGGAGCATAGAAGCTGATTGCAGCTTCTCCATGTCTGGTTCTGACTCTGGGAACTGATAAAAAGACCGGATCCAGATGACCTGAGGGGTCTAGTAGGTTTATACTGGGTCAAGAGGTCACTGATGTATTTTGGGCCTAAACCATTCAGAGCTTTATAGACCAGCAAGAGAACTTTGAAGGAGTGATGACATAGCAGTAAAAACTAGTTCATGTTGTTGGCATTGCTGCATATGTCAAATCTCCAAAGAAAAAAAAAACACATTTTTTACGGGGTATTGTTTGAAAAGCCAGACCTCACTTCCTCAGTAAAATAGTTGGATCCAGTTATGATATGCAGCTTTACCCGGAGACCAAGTTGACTTCATTTTGATTGGCTACACCGTATTTGGCTATAACCTTATTTAGAGAAACTAGGTCAAGCTGCCCTAGCGGTCGGAGTTTGCTAAAGGCTAACTACTAGCAACATGGGCACTTCAGACAGTGAGCTATGTTTATCAGACAAGACAGAATTTAGAAAATAAATAAACTTACAGGTAATGACAAGGTTGTGGTCGCCTCCCTCAGTGTTGCTGCACAAGTTTTCTTTTAAATCCATTTGTTTGAAAACCCAGACCTGACTGCACAGAAGTTACTACTCAGCTACACACACGCAGCTGAATCAGATAGGGAGGGGGGAGCGAAGCGAACGGTGCATAGACCGTTAGGAGAGAGGAGGGGGGGGGGGCTGTTTACTTGATAGTGTGCTCTTATTGGAGCAATTGAATGATGTAGAATGATAAGCTGCTGTCTGATTCAACCGTTTCTGAGCAGAGAGACAAAGCTGACAGACCATAAACAGGAACTTTGATTCTCACTCTGGACATTCACATGGCCTCATCAGTGCACAACAGATCATATTACTGTATACCCCCAAAACCCCAGAAAAGTGAAATTTGATGTCATGGCATCTTTAAAGTCTATTCTCTGATGGACCGGCAGCCAGTGTAAAGACCTCAGAACTGGACTGAAGTGGTCCACTTTTCTGGTCTTAGTGAGAACTCGGGCAGCAGAGTTCTGAATGAGCTGCAGCTGTTTAACTGATTTTTTTAGGTAGACCAGAAAAGACGCTGTTACAGTAATCAAGCCGGCTGAAGATGAATGCATGGACTAGTTTTTTCTGTTTTTTTTTTTTCCTGAGACATAAGATCTTTTATCCTTAGGCAGGTGAAGCAAAGATGCACGAATCAATGAAACAAAAAAATTTAACTTTCAGGTGTCACATGGTTATATTACAAGTCAACACAATGCACACACACACACGCTCCTTACCACTAACTCCTGTCTTAATTTGCAATGGAACATAGCTTTCCTCTCTGTTTTCATATATTTCTACAAACCTATGTGCTCATATCTGACTAGCCGCATGGCCTCCAGAGTGGCAAGTCAAAACAAAGTATTGCTATCTTCTAAAAAACTGGGAACCGGATCTTCTGATTCACGATGAAGCATCGGCTCTCAGAGCCGGCTCTTCTGAGCATGACACTTTTCAGTGCGACGTACACTCTCGCTTCGATTGGCATATTGGCAAGGTGCTCAGGCCATCGCTTTTTATGAGTCTCATGACTGACCACAGTTCAGGGTCAGCTGTCATGGTCACTCTAATCTCATCCATCTTTCTGGGAAGCTGGGATCCCACCCACTACACTGGCCATGTAACATGCCACCTCACCTTGGCCCTCATTTATCAAACGATCGTACAATGAAAATCTGTGCGTACAAACAATTTCCACACAAGACACGGCATGTATCAGTTTGGATGTGATTGTAGGATACGGTCAAACCTCACGACAGCTCTGAGTTCGTGTACGCATGTTTGAGTCAGTGAGGGTTTTCAGCGCAGCACAGCAGAACATGAAAATATTCCACATATCAGCACTAAGAATGAACCCATTTGCAAAGAAAAGGAAAAGTGAAAAAAATGGAATGTATGTATTCCCAAAATTACAAACATAGCTGTAACTGAATTTTATTCCTCCATTTATCTCAACAAATTATTAAAATCATTAAAGGAGCCCTATTATGAAAAATAAACTTTTAAGAGCTTTTCAGCATGTCAGTGTGTTATATTCTCATCAAGAAATTATTTAAATCGTTATTTTTCTTCATTCATGCATATTTGAGTAATCTACATAAATATTTAAACCAAGCGCTACCTACACCACCAATCATGAAGCGACAAACACACATGCGCAGCATCGTAGCAAGACGCCCTCTGTTGAACAGAACACTCTCTGAGGAAGAAACTAACAGCCTGCAGGAAGATTTCCGCAGAGACAAACAGCCATCAGCTAACGGACGTTTGCTCTAGAGTTCAGGGGAAAAGCTTATTTCTTTTTTTTTTTTTAAGTTCTAGAGGACGCCAAGTTGGTTAAAACGCGGTTGCGTTTGGCGTGGGAGTTTATTTGTTGTACTGGACAAATCGACTTGCCAGAAGTGGTTGGATTATAACTTCAGGAGCAGAAAAAAAACTCAACTGTGTGTGAACTTCACTCCTGACAACTTCATGAATCTCTGGCAGTAAAGTCTTTTTTTCTCTGGGATTACTTCTGAAACCTGACGCAGTTCCACCATAAAAATACCTCACGGACAGACAACAACACCGGTGAGTGAAAACATCTCTCAGCTCAATGCTAACTGTTAGCCTATGATTTGTTCGCTAATTTACTTACTTGTCAGGGGTCTCTGTGGTACTTCTGTGGTACTGCGTGTACTTCAAACTCCATATCAAGGCCCTTTCAGATAGAACGCGGCAAGCGCAAGAGGACAGCAGCAAACCCATTTATTGGGGGGGGGGGGGAGGGAAAAAAAGCGGAACGGGGGGGAAAAAAACAGGTTTTGCTAATGCAAGTTATCTTTTCTTCTGTCCCTTTCTGGGTCAGGCTCAGTTCCGACCGGCCTCCACCTGTCAGTGCGCAGCGGTTGGACTCATGACATGTGGGGGCCAGTCAAACAGCTTTAGGTGGCGAGTTTCATATTGGACCACTTTTTCTTGACCCATTGCCTAAAGAATTGTGACGTTGCTATCGGATGTGGATTATTATTAAATTTCATATCTAATAAAACAAACAAACCGTATAAGCCAGGCCTAGATTGAGATTTATTAATATCTCAGCCGGTCGTTCAACACCGGTGAGGCTGACTGATCCTCTTCCGTGCAGCGTTATTGCGCACATCTCTGACTCCGGTTTGTAAGCTGCCAAACAGCACCTCTTTATTCTTTCCCACCTCACAAATGAGGAATTCTGTCTTTATCCCCCCAAAAGTTTCTTTTTTGGGTAGAATCTCTCCTCTCCATGGTTCAACCTCGCTGGGCGAAACCTCAGAACAATGCATATTTAAGGGCGTAACTGTGGGCGTGACATTTAAATGACAATGGATTTCAGCCACGGTATTTATCAAGACTCTCGTTTGTACGGCGAGATTGTTCCGATACGAGTGTTTTAATAAATCACACGTGGGTCCAATCGTGCGATCCTTATTACTTATTTTATGTTCGTTTAATAAATGAGGGGTCTTGTATCTCTGTATCTGCGTTTGTGTTGGCTATTGGGTTGCGGGAATTACAGTAGTATCAGCAACAACCACAGTCTTTCCAGGAGCATATTCTGCCACCGCGTTGAATCTCATGAGCCTCATGAGGAGTCGCTGACATCTGAGAGGCACGTTATCCAGGCTGCACTTGTTTACAGCATGAGGGTGTTGCATCCCAGCTCTGCTAGGGTTTTGGGGACACAAACAAAAGACTGGTTTCAAGGTGCAAAGGTGGAGTAAAGATGTTTATTGTTCAGGAGGTGATTAAGGCATAAACACAAAACCTGGAAAACCACAAACTGAAAAGGAGATGGGGTTAGAGATGCTGCTCAAAGGAACAAATAAAAAGATAGACAAAGCCTAACACTGAAAGGGAAACCAAATGGGGAAAAAACAAACACAAACCTAGACTATGAACCAAAAAGGGAATGAGCAGTACCATAAGCTAAAACCTGTAACCAAAACTCAGCTACACAAAACAAGGCCTAGCTATCCCAACTCCAAACTACCCGTGCAAATTACAAACAAAAGAAAGGGAATCTATCAACTAAACCATTAACCAAACTTAAACACCTGGAAATCAAACTAAAGAAACAAAGTTACCCAAACTAAAGTCACCAAAAACCACAAATTAAACAAACTAAGGGCCAAGCAGTTGGGCAGAAGGGGTTGATACACAGCTGGCCGTAACAGAGGGGCACGAGGGGCTTGTGGTCTGTAATTAGCTTGGACTGACTGAGTCCACTTAGGTACCCCCAAACTTCACGCATGCCCACACGTCCGCCAGACCTTCCTTTTCTATTTGGGTATAGTGCATTTCTGCTTCTGTGAGGCGTTGTGAACAGTATGCCACCGGCTTCCACTGCTTACCGTGGAGTTGAAGTAGTACGCCCCCCAGCCCCTAGCTGCTGGCGTCTGCAGTGGGCTTGCTCACGTTGTAAAAGGCGAGTACTGGTGCAGTGGACAGAAGCTCTTTGTTCTGTTCAAAAGCTGCTTGCTGGGCATGGCTCCACGTCAATGCATTCTTGTGTTTCAGTAGCTCATACAGCGGTGCTCCTACTGTCGAGAGGCCTGGAACATACCTGCCAAGGTAGTTCACCATTCCCAGCATCCTCCTCAACTCTTGCACATCTGTTGGTGGTGAGAGCTGCCAGATAGCGTCCACTTTCTCTGGGTCAGGCCAGATCCCTGACCGGTCAATGATGTGCCCCAGGAACTGGAGCTGGCTCTGCTTGATAAGACACACAATTTAGCTTCAGGCCCGCTGTCTCAATGCACTGCATCACCTTCTTCAGGCGGCTGTCATGCTCTTTCTCTGTGGCCCCACAAACTAGGACATCGTCCATGGAGATCTCAACTCCTTCCAACCTGTCAAGGGTCTCCACCATCTTTCTCTTAAAGATTTCCAGAGCACTTGTAATCCCAAATGGCAGCCGCCTAAGTTAAACCTTTGAACCCGAGAGGGACCTTTTGAGGTCCCTCGTGATAGTTACTCAACAACAACTGTGATAAACGATGCATTAATTACAGAGATTATAGCAATGTGACACATCAAATTAAACTGCAGAAGCTAGGCTACAAGACAGCACAAACCTTTTCAAAATGTGCAAAACACAACTGAAGTTATATCCAAATGAAATAAAAGATGTAAAATGTAAATACACGGCATAATAGCAACCTACGTACAACATTTCGGTCTCTACAGCCACAACACCGCATCAGACCAGCACAAATTATATACCACATGAAAGCTCAGACTCTGTAGAATCCAAACATGTGCTCCCCAGTCGTCTACACCAAAGCATTGCAGAGATAGAAGCCACAAAACAGCAACAGCAGAAAGCGCTAAGCCAGAAACTAGTTTAAAAGTTTTCTCTTACCTTTGCTGTTTCTCCGTGAAAACTTTTTTTTACTGGTAAATCCACACATGGTTGTTTGAGAATGATCTCTGGCGCTAGACAGAAAACCCTATTGGTTTATCCGGAGGGCTTTAGGACCCACAAGCCTGCTTTACATTCCACCTATGCAGGTACGTACCTATACTGCATGACTGCCTTCTGCTGGCTCTAACGAATTGATTGATGTCTCATTCACCAAAATCAACCAATCCATTGTGGAGTTATGGGCCTGCGCAACGACACACAGCGTGAAGCCAGGGACGCCCCCAAGGGGTGGCCAGGGGTGGCCAGTGCCCCCCTGAACAAAAAGCTGGCCACCCCACTGGCCACCCCTGCAAAAATTATATTTTTTTAATTTACATCAATTTTTATGTACTATTAATATGGTGCAGCAGGCTTTGCTTATATTTGTCAAAATCTTTATAGGCTAATTAAAATAAAATGAATAAAAATAGTACACTAGACCTACCACCTTCTGCCATTGGTGTTTTACCGTAGTCCCCCCCAGGTCTGTTACGCCTAATCAACTCAGCCTTTCTTATGCAAATTCATCCAGGAAGGTGCCACCCAGAACTGCCCCAACCAGTTTCTAATGCCCCTCTCACATTAGCACCTACTTACCCCGCCCTCTATGGGCCGACCCCCCCTCTACCCCCATTTAGTTTGTTCATATTACAATTGAGGCGTCTTCAGCTCTGGTGTTCAGTGTGAGTGAGGTCGTCATAGTGAAGTTTTGTGAAGTCATTTGTTTGCAACACACACACACTGAACTGCTTATTACAAGTGAAAAAAAGTCCTGGCTACTCTTAAAATAGGTATAAAAAAAAATTCTGCCAAGTGAAATTTTCTTATAATATTTCTTGAAATAAGATGCATTTGTCTTAAAACAAGTTCCTATATCTCACTGAAATGTTTCTTTTTAGGTGTTTTTGTCTTATTTTGAGTGTGGTGAGATATTTTGATTAGAAATTAGATTAAGATTAATAAGATTTGAGTTTTTACAGTGTATTGTTGAAATTAAGGAAGTTTGGTGCAGATAATGTCAGAGGCCCATTCATTCTGCCCCTTTCACTGCCATTATATGGATATACGCAGATCTACGACTAATATAAATAGTGTCCAAAGGAGTCAGAGTGATGCAGAAATGTTACTGATGAGTAAATGCACGTAGGTTACTCTATAAATTCCAGAAATGAAGTCCAGGTTCAAAGAAACAAAAGTTATCCTTTAATAACCCCTTGGCCACCCTGCTATTTTCTCTGGCCACCCTGTGGCCACCCCCAGAAAAAATTTCTGCGGGCGCCCCTGCGTGAAGCTGGTGGGGCGTGCGTATTCAGAGCGCACTGATGACGCAAAGCAGAGGCTGCGAAAGCTGCGGTTTGAGGCTGTTTTTCCGAAATGGGGGGGGGGGGGGGGGGGGGGGGGGGGGGGGGGGGGGGGGGGGGGGGGGGGGGGGGGGGGGGGGGGGGGGGGGGGGGGGGGGGGGGGGGGGGGGGGGGGGGGGGGGGGGGGGGGGGGGGGGGGGGGGGGGGGGGGGGGGGGGGGGGGGGGGGGGGGGGGGGGGGGGGGGGGGGGGGGGGGGGGGGGGGGGGGGGGGGGGGGGGGGGGGGGGGGGGGGGGGGGGGGGGGGGGGGGGGGGGGGGGGGGGGGGGGGGGGGGGGGGGGGGGGGGGGGGGGGGGGGGGGGGGGGGGGGGGGGGGGGGGGGGGGGGGGGGGGGGGGGGGGGGGGGGGGGGGGGGGGGGGGGGGGGGGGGGGGATTTGTTCTACAATATTATAAAAACTGAAAAAAACATGTCAAAGAAGATGTCAAAGAAGCATTACACTGCTGAAGAGTTTTTAAAATTATTAATGGAGGACAGAAGTGACTGTTTGCCTGGAGGATTCCTCTTCAGAAGAGGACGACCTCATACATCCTGACAAACACTGCAGTGATTCAGATTATTGCCCTCCAACATCAAATAGGTATGTGTTATTTACAAATATTATGACTATAAATTTATTTGTGTCATATTTATCAATCCAACTGAAGTTGGCAGCTTTGTTTGGGGAAAAAAACTTGTTTATCAGATATGATACGTTTGTGTAACTGTAAATGAGTCTGGAATCACATGTACATTTGTACACACATATGTGCATTCCCTTTTGAGTTTTTTGTCTTTTTACCACTTTTGCTTTTTGGGGGGGCACTAAATGAATGTGTACATCATAACAGTTGCCAAAAACTGTTGTATTTAGCTCTACTCATCACCTTGATCTAAAAATAAATATAAAGATTTGCACATGGGAAAATGCAGATGGCACAAATGGTGCCAATTGTGCCAAATTGGCCATTTTGGAAACCTCGCCTGAACTTTTTGTAAAAAAAAAAAAAAAAAATTGTAATTTTGGTCTGCTTCACATTAGAAGGGGAGGTCTTTGCAGAAACAATGTCAACATATTGTACTTTGGGTTGAAAGAGATAAATAGCTTCTACATCATCATTTCAGAGAGTTACTGATGCTGAAAGCATGTTTTTTTTAGGCGAGGTGTGAAATTTTGCTGTGCCATCTTCATTTACTCTTCACCAGTAACAAATATACTTATATTTACACATCTCCACAAATCTCACAAGTGTTTTCTGTAATTTGACACCAAATTCATTCAAATAGACCCTGTGGTTGCAGAGATACACTCATTTTAACTGGAGTATGTAATTTCGACAAAAATGGGCTTAGGGTTCAAAGTTAAACCTGCCAAACGGCGTGATAAAGGTGGTGAGTTTACGGCTGTCGGGGTGCAACAGGATCTGGAAGAATCCACTGGCAGCATCCAGTGAAGAGAAGACAGTCGCCCCACTACGCTTTGCTGTGATCTCATCTGTGGTGGGAAGAATGTACTGTTCTCTTTTATCAGCCTCACTGAGCCTCTTGAGATCTACACAGATGCAGGCTTTGCCTGTGCTCTTCAGGACAGGCACCATAGGTAGACACCAATCAGTGGCTGCGTCACCCACTCAATGATACCATTTTTTTCCATCTTCAGAATCTCCTCTTTGACTTTCTGTAGCATTGGGAGGGGTACACGTCATGCTGTGTGCACAGCGTATGGCTGAGCATCTTCTTTCACCAGTATTCTTATGGGTTCAGTCTTTAAAGTCCCATGCTCCCCATATGCTTCCACATGTCCCTTGTTAAACACTGTTTTTACCACTGTTGTCACTAAATTAATTTTCACGGACATCGGCCTACTAAGTAGATTGTTTACTGTAGACCCCCGTATGATGTAAACAGTGAGTGGATAAGTCATACACTTGTGGGTCACGGTGCTCTGGATCTTTCCAATGCACTGAAGCTCACCCATGTCTGCAGGCTCCAGCAGGCTGCTAGGGATGACTGAATGGTAGGTCTCCTCACAAATGATGCTCACATCTGCGCCAATGTCAATTTCAAAATGAAATTGTGTGGAGCCCCTCATCAACTTGATGGCCCACTGCTCTGGAAAGCCACCCGGTTTACTCACAGCCCCCATGAAATATCCATCTGACCCTGCCTGGTTTGGCAGCTGCTCTTCTGTTTGTTGTCTTACCTCACTCACAGCTTTCCTGTTCTGGCACACTTTGCACCAATGCCCTACTTTGTTGCAGGTGTTGCATTTGGGCCTTTTGGCTGGACAATTCTCTTCTTTGTTATGCCATGCCTTCCCACAGGGAAAAAAAAAAAAGAGGATCAACACAAAAAAATCACCAAAAAAAAAAATAAAAATAAAAAAAAATCAAAACCAAAACCAAAAAAAAAAAAACAAAAAAAAAGAAAAATATAAAAAGAAAAAAAGGGAAAAAAGTAAAAAAACAACTGTCCACATTGTCCTTTATTTCCCCCTTTGATTGAAAATGTCAGTTTTTGCCTTTGTTGCGCTTGTGGGTGACTTCATGTATCTCCCCCGCTGCCTCACCTTGCATGCTGACCTGCGTGGCGACCTCTTCCACCTGCCTAACCGTCTCCATGGTCAGCACCAGCATTAAGTCCTTCATCAGCTGCAGCTTATGGGACACCTCTTTGTCAAGGATTCAATGACGATCCGGGTTACGGATATTCTCATCTCTGCTCACACCAGTTCAAATAAAGCCCTGATGAAGGTTTCAGCTTTCTCTCCCGGTCCTTGCACCAGCTGATGAAAGCATGCGCGTTCATGTATAACATTCCGTCACGGCACAAAGTAGTCGTCAAACTGTGCAAGTTTTTCCCGTGTGCAGCTTCTGCGAAGACGAACAAATGGAAGATATTCTCCACTTCACTTCCCATTGCATATACAGAATCAGGCTGCTAACCTGCACACCACCATCTTCCTTATCCAGCTTGGTCGCTGTTCTAAATCTCACGAAACACTGCTTCCAATCTGGCCATTCTCCCGGCCTGTCGAAGGGAAAGTTGGTCGGCAGGTTAAACTTTGCCATTGCTGCCATGTTTACTTCTGACACAATGTAAATGAAACAGAAGACCACTCTCACTGCGCTCGTTTATTGCCTCTCACCAGCAATGACATAACAACGAGAGATCCCCCTAGATCTCACGTGAACATTCTCTGAACTTCCTGATCTCGCCGTACGTTTTTATTTGCCGCCTTTTATCAAAATAACTGCTGATTCTTTACACTGTAACTTTTATTTCTTCAATTTTATCTTTCTTAATTTCATTTTTCATTTCTTATCATTATTCTTTTAATATAGTTTTTAATGCCTTCTCCGCACTGCACCATAATGCTTTTATTGCTTTATGTAAAGTGCTTTGAATTGTGCTGTACATGAAATGTGCTGCGCATAAACTTGTCTTGCCTAAAATAAAACTTAACCATAACATCCTTTTATACCATTACATTAGATGAAGATGAATACATATGAAAACTGATCAGGATGTCAAATTCCCCAACATGTGGAAGTCAAACTGAAGTTGCATGGTCTCATCTGGTTCAAGTTTTACAGAGTTGTGCATCAGACTGGCAATTTGTCCAAATGAGCCCTGCCTCTCGTCTGGTACCTTTTCTTTGTCTTTTTTTAAAAAAATAATACATATTATAACACCCTTCCCAAATCACTACTCAGAAGTAGGCCAGGATAAGACAGAATTGTTGTTAGTTATCCCATGAGATAACTGTTACCTTATGTGGAAGCCAGAATTAGTGGGGAAAAGGTGCATATCTGAAATGTGGTTGAAGACATTTACATCTCATCTGTATGTTTTAACTTTAGCAGCATGTCTTTGACACACATCTCATGAAACTTGAATGTGTGTGAGCTTGGTGAAGAATGGTCATGTGACGAACAGATAGGACAGGTTAGGTCATGAGGACAGAGTGACATCGAGGAGTGCTCAAGGACGAGGAAGATGGGAGGGTGGGGTTGGAGTTAATGGGCTAATAAGGCAAGCTCCTTGGAGGAGGACGGACACGACAGGTTCAAACACAGCAGCCTGAGCCTCTGTGGATGCTGCGACAGCTGCAGTAGCTCCCTCAGAGACACGCTGGCGGTAGCAGAGAGACGATGCTGCCTGCACATGATTAATGTCCAGGTCAGAATAGTTTCCTGAAGGTCAGATGAGGATTGAGGCGGGTGAGGATTGAGTCAGTGGTCCCAGCTCTCCACCATGATATCTGTGGACGGGCAACAGAGCAGCGATTTGTTCACCAGTCTCCCAGCAAGTCATAGATGAAGCTTAATTTAACTCCCCTGAGCTTTCCTTGCCTGAGTTTTTTCTCGACTTTACACCCTCAATTACATCCCAGAGACATATATCATCTGTAGAATTCAGCACTCAAATTTAAAATGTCTCATTTACTAAATTGAACCTTCTTTTGCATCAGTATTGTTCTTTTTTATAAAGCTGATGTCATTTTCTCAGCGGTCACTTTGAGGATGGGAGGAGGGAGAACCACTACTGAAACATAAACTTCACACGACATCATTAAACAGCTGAAATGAACCTTTTTTTAGGATGTGACTATCTGATGGCAGAGCCAAAAAGCCTGCAATTTATTTCACCACTGTTGGACACGCTCCAGTTATCACCTCTAAAAGATTTCATTTGGGTAGCATCACAAATCACAAGAACATAAAAACAGCAGTTTTCCATCTTTAGAATGAGTAACAATACAATTCTGACTGAAAAAGTAAATGGTCTTCTTTAGCACCGTTTGTCTTAATAAGTCAATTTTTTACCAGTTTTAATACTGGTGAAAATCAGGAGGATATCAGTAATCAGTCCAGAATTTAGAGAACATGGAGAATGTTTTAAGTGATAAAGCTGCTTTCAGACTTTGTGTGAGTATGATGAGATCCCAGTTGCCAATACACAGGGGACACAAGATCAAAAATCAACATTAGACTCCCCACCCAGGTGCCACTAATAAGTTATGACAAAAATCTACAGTATAAACTGACCTTAGACTCCCAAGTATAAGTGAACGAGGCACATAATGCATTTGTAGCATGTAGTCTTTCTGTTGTCAGGTGCATAAAACACAGCAGAGGAGAAAAGGTGTCTTTTCAGTGTATAAATTATCTTAAATATGAAGTCACTTAAGATAAAGTTTTATTTAAGAGCATGCTGTTCAATGATGTGGAATATTATGATATGCTAAGTAGCTCTATAAAATCTGTCATCACTACAGTGGTTTAATATCAGGAAGCTAAAGTGAAAAAATGATTATGTAATTGTGAAACATCTCAATCAGCTGCATCTGGTTGCAGATAATCATATCCTGTCACCGCACAATACCACAACCCTCTATTTGGACTTTTATCTTTGCTGTGTCTCCATCCACCACATTCTCATCTTGTTCACAATGGGTAATAATTTATCTGTCCAGACTGTGTACATGTTAAGAAGAGGATGCAAAACTCATAGAACAGTCTTATGTCATGACTAGGAAGTTAATTGGTCGAGCATGCTGGAAAGAATATTGATAAAACTTCTGATTCAGCTCAAAGCTGTTGTTTTCTATTTTAACTTAAGTATCTAGTCTTTGTGTAATAGTGAAAAAGACATACGGAATCGAATTTGATGAAAAACATTGAATTTTCATTTTTTTTTACAGATGGTGCCTTACTTTTTACAAGCAATGACCACTTAAGTTATTTTAACTAATTGTTTCCTGAAATTAAGATCTTTCTTTTTAAAACTGCTCATATCATTTACTCAAGCCACCCTTTTCCCAGTCTCTAACCCCTCCCCCCGCCCCCCGCTTCCTTTCACCTCTCCAGTTGCCCAAAATGAAGCTTCCACCACATCACCTGCAGATTGACTCAAAGCATTTCTTATCACCCTTAAGCCTTGTTTCACTTTGAATCCCCATTTTTGTCTAACCACCAAACTTCATCCAAATAACATGCTGGGTGGTTGGTTGGAAAGGCCACTGGAGTCTTGGCTGCCACCTTTCCATCAGTCTGCTCCAGGACAGCTGTGGCTATACATGCAGCTTACCATCATCAAGTATGAATGAGGAGTGGATGAATAATGGATTCAATGTGAAGCACTTTGAGTGCCTTGAAAAGCACTATAGAAATCTAATCTGTTATTATCATTATTTTTTTATTATTATTATTAGTTTCTTCGTCATCTCTCTGAAATCCTACATCTGTTTAAACAAATCATGGAGGTGTGCAGACTGACTTCACGATATCACGTTGACATTTCAAAACAGCTCCATGATCATTGAAGCAAGATTTTGAGTTACAACCCTTCATTATTCCTAACACCCTTCCTTGCTTACAAACAGAAAAAACACTAAATCCGATCTACTTTATTTCTTTTTTATCAAAACATATATACTAGTCAAATTATCTGAGCCACGCATTATCCATTTAAAAGATGTATATCTTCAGGTTATATGGTTGAAGAATCAAACTTTAATGGAATACTCTCTGACAAGATGTTTTCAACTAAACAAAAATGTAAGTGGGTTGTGATCCGTAAGGACTGCCAGGTCCCCTCTAGCACAAAATGAAGATGAACTCCAGCAAATCCCATCACTGCACAAGACCCCGTATGAGTGATCCAGTGTTGTATAAATGTGTGTGATGCACAGATGAATGTAACTAGTGTAAAAGTGCTTCAAGAGGTCAAAAAAATTACTAGAAAAGAAATCCATTTACCATTTATCTTTTCAGCAAACCTAAGTTACACTATCTTGCCAAAAATATTTGCTCACCTGCCTTGATTCACATATACTCTATGACCTCAAGTGACATCCCATTCCAAATCCATAGGGTTCAATATGATGTTTATCCACTCTATGCAGCAAGAACAGCTTCAACTCTTCTGGGAAGGCTGTTCACAAGGTTTAGGAGTGTGTTTATGGGAATTTTTTACCAATTTTTTACCACTTCGTGGCTGAGTTGCTGTCGTTCCCAAACACTTCCATTTTGTTATAATACAGCTGACAGTTGACTGTGGAATATTTAGGAGGGAGGAAATTTCACGACTGGATTTGTTGCACAGGTGGCATCTTATCACAGGAATTCACTGAGCTCCTGAGAGCGACCCAGTCTTCCACAAATGTTTGTAAAAACAGTCTGCATGCCTAGCTGCTTCATTTTAGACACCTGTGGCCATAAAAGTGATTGGAACACCTGATTCCCATAATTTAAATGGGTGAGGAAATACTTTTGGCAATATAGTGTAGATTTAAGGCCATATCCTAATGTGATGTTAAAGGGGTCTCTGCTGGTTTATTAGCAAGGTAAAAATAATCACAAAACACACCTTGCAATAAAAATATCTAAATTTAGCATATAATAGAGATGTGGCTGCATCGGTTCAGATGTGCCAGTACTTTACAGCAGGGTTGTCCATGTCCTTGAGAACCTTTATTCTGCCATTTTTAGAGCATACCCTCTCTAACACACACCTGAGTCAAATGGTTAATCTCCTCATGCATGTGTCATTCAGTTCTGCAGAGGCCTGAAAATGAGACATTCATTTGATTCAGGTTTGTTGGAGAAGGATGCAACCAAACTGTGCAGGAACCTCTTGAGGCTTGAACTTGGGCCCCTCTGCTTTACAGTTTATGTAACAAATAAGTATTCAGAGGAGTTCAGAAGGTAAAGAATGAAAAGGAAACTACTTAATTTTTGGACTGTTAACTTTGTTTATAATTTCAGATTCTGAACTTATCACAGCCAGAGGCTACAAGAAATAATGGATTCTTAAGCCGGAAAGAAGCTGTGTATGTTGTGTTTTAATGTTTGTTTACAATTTATGTGAAAAGAATCAGTCCAAGGAGGTATGAACTATAAAAATCACCCAGTCAGGCAGGGGGCTGTGTCTCTGTAGGGGAGGAATAGTGAGTTTAGTCTGGTTGGTTTAGAATGGTAGAGGAGCACAACAGAACTCACTGCTTATTCTCGACTTGTGCTGGAGTCATAGGTTCGGGGGCAGATAGTTGAATAGCTAAGGCTTGTATTTCACGGGGGACTTTGGCTGAAGTTGGCTCATGTGAAGAGTACCAGTTGGAACACAGATAAATGAGCAACAAGGGACGCTGTAAAAACACAGAAACAGCTGAAAATATTCAGAGGAAAAGTCTACAAAGGCTGCGTGAAATACCTGTAGCCTGTTTACTGTGCTTAAGGAGCAAACAGTCTGGGGGGGGGGGTCACAAAGTGGTGGTTGTGGAGGATGTTGTAGTAAGAAGGGGGGGGGGGGGGGGGGGGGGGGGGGGGGGGGGCGGCCGCCCGGGCCCGCGGGGGGGGAGGGGGCCACTCGCCCCTGCCCCCCATCCCAAAAATGGAAAAAGAAAAAAAAAAAAAAAAAGGGGTTATAGGTGTTCTTTTTCTGGAGTATATGGAAAATAAAAAAAAAAAAAAGAAAGAAAGGATGGATGGAATTACTTCTTTTCTTAAACTCATAAATTGAAAGCATAAATCCCTCTCCCACCTGCCCTGGGCGGCGGGGGCTGCTGGTACTGTGCCACATGTGCGCACTCCATGGGTTACAACTATCTTTTTTTTTTTTTTTTTTTTTTTTTTACTTGTCCTGTCCAGCATCGAAGCAAGCAGAATGGAAATCTGATTGCTTTATTCTGTTGAACAGTTTTGCTTTATCAAGCGGAGCTTTATGAATATAAGGCTCCACTTGATATCATGTTTATTCATTTTATTTCTTTATTTAAACATTTGTCTATTACAACATTCCATTTCATACTGCTGGGCCTGACAAGGGAAAAATAAAAGTTAACAGAGGTAATGATAGAAAGTGAAACAGAGAGAGAGGAGTAAGGAAGAGGAAGAGAGAGAGGAGAGAAAACATGAATCCACTTACACAGTTCACTGGTACATCTGTACCGCGATCCCTAAACAACCAAGGTCTCTGTTGGAAAACAAAACAAGCAATCCCCTACAGGAGGACCTGCAGGTGGCTTAAATATCCTCAGATCATACAAACACACACAAACACACGCAGAACTACGCAGAGAAGAGGTACAACCTAGTCAGCGCAATGGGAAGTAGAGAAGAGGTACAACCTAGTCATCGCAATGGGAAGCAGTGTCACAGTGTCAACATGCATAATAAAGGGTGCTCCGTGGTGATACAGTCATGCAGATGCAGCCTCGTCTCTGCAAGGAGGAGGAAGCCCGCAAGGCTCACGACCCAGGCCCCCAGCAGCCACCGAGAGGCCCAGATCCCCGCTACCCCCCCCCCCAAAGAGCGGACATGCATCCCCCCGAAGGGCGGCAAAAGGCAGCCCCAGCCAGAGCCCCCCGCGGTCTGGGGGCCCAGGCCCCAGCGGACCAAGACCAGCAGCTGCCGACCCCACCGGGCGTCGGGCGCCCCCCGGAGCGGAGACAGCGCCGGGCCCAGGGCCCAAGCGCCCAGGAGCAGCCACCCCCCCCCGGACCCAGGCGGCCCAACCGAAACCCAGGAGGACCGGACCCCCCAGACGACGCCCCCCCAGGGCAGGCCAGCCCCCACCCCAACGTCCCTGCCCCATACACCTGACACCAGGGCGCCACCACCTCTACCACCCCCTACCCTGCCACCACGCTCACACACACACTCCCCACACACCTACCCCAACACTAGGGCTGAAAGATATACCGTCACCGCCCCCCACATCGAGACATGGGCACCCAAGACATCAATACCGCAAGAGCAACCACATACAAGATACAGATCCCCCCTGCGCCCGCCCCGCACAAAAAGCCCCGGAAGCCACAAACAAAACCGCACCCCCCACCAAAGCGCCCGGCCCCCAACCAACCCGCAGCCACACCGCACCACACCGACACCAAGATGCCCGGCACGAATACCGAGATACGAACCTCCGCCCACACCGCCCAGCCCTACCCAACACCTCCGTGTACCCCCCCCACACACACATACACCCACCCACTCCGCTCTCCGACCTTACATACCCACACTCACTCCTCTCTCCACCCCCAACACTCTCCTCCCTCTACCGTCCACACCTACCCCCACCTCCTCATACCCTCTAACACACACATGCACTCCCCCCACATAACTGCACCAACCCCCTCCCCACCCCCCCACACATACGCCCCCACCTCCCTATACCCCCAATACCCCATACAGTCCCCCCTTACATGTCCAGCCCCGCCCATCCCTCTGACCTATCACACTCCCGCCCTTCCTTCCTTCAGCCCCTCATGACCATCCCTACTAGACACTCACGAGCATGCCACTCCTTCCTCCATCCCCCCTTTCCTCCAACCACTTACCCACATCTCCTCCCTCTTCCAGCCCAAGTTCCTCCCTCCCACATTTCCTCTTTCACACTCTCATTCATTATTCTCACATACCCACCTCTCTCTTGCCCATGCCCTCGTGCCTCCTGAGTGTTAGCTCGGGCCGGGGGAAGGAGCCGCGAGCTCCAAGCCCCCAACACGTCCCCCCCCCCACCACCACCCCCATCCCCCCACCCCCCGGACGCAGCAGGCCAGGCATCCCCCAGGCCAGCAGATCCCCCGCAATGCAGCCAGCCTTAACCACTGGCGCGTGAAGTAGCCACTGTCCCCCCTCCCCCCAGCAGCGCCCGGGAGACCGGGGTATGAAAGGACCCTGTCCCCCCCCCCACCCCCCCGCTCATGACTGTGTGTGTAAGATGTGTGTTGTTTGCAGTTAAAACTAAGGGGCAGTGCCAAGTCATGCCGGGAGTGGGGTCGCGTAGGGGGCATGACCCCCCAACCGGCCCCTCCCTCCTTCCACACACTATATGGCCCGCCCCTCAGAAGTGGTTGTGAGCTGTTGTTATTTTATGTGTTTAGGTGTCTAAGTGTGGTTAAAACTGGGGAGCAGGCTGCCTCTAGACGTGGCAAGCAAAGGCACTTTGGTGCCCTCCCTCACCACGCCCGCTTGACACGCACCCTCCCCAAAACCCTACGTGTGTGTGTGTGAGGTAGAGCAGGGGGGGGGGGGGTCTTGGGAAAGGAGACCAGGGGGGTATGAATTCCCCCCTGGAAGAAGAGCCGTTACCGGCATTAGGTACCCCTGCCTCCCGGGATCCCCCCAGGGCAGAAGGGGCAGGCATGGCCGCCCCCACGGCCCGGCGTCCGGCGTTCACCACAGAGGGGCCAGCCTCGGCCCCTGGGGGCGCTCGACCACGCCAGGCCAGGGAGGGGGAAAAGGGACGGGAGCGGAAAGGGTCGGCGGAGGGGCCAGAGTCACCGGCCCAACATCCCCAGGCCTCGCAAACCCCCCCAAGAGGCACGCAGAGCTGCTATTTTTTTTTTTTTTTTTTTTTCCTCCCCCCCCCCCCCCCCCCCCCCCAACCCGACACACACAAACCCCACCAATGCACCACCACCCCCGCACCCAAACACCCATCATCCATGCACCCCCACCCACCCACCCACCCATCTCCACACACCCCCACAGGCAGCCACACACACACACAACCGCATTCACGCCCCCCTCCAGTCACACACCCACCCACACATACCAAGGACGGGGACCACGGGGCCACCAGCCCCCCCACGCCACAAGTCCACCGCCCCCAGCCCCCGGAGAGACCACCAGCGCAGGCCAGCCCCAACCGACACAGCGGCCGGGCGGGACAGGCACCCGGCGTGGAAAAGACCCGGCCACCCCCGCAACCCCCCACCTCCACACACTAGAGCTGAACGATATGGACAAAACCCCACACCCCGACAGCCACGCCAGACACCCCAACATCGATACGACACGACATGACCACGGGTCCGCCGAAAACCAAACACCCCGGCGGAAAGCGCAGCTCCGTCCGCGACCCCCAGAGCCCCACACGCAGGACAAGCACAGGGGAAATCCACACCCCCCACATAGCCGCTCCCGCGACACCAACATCCCGGATGCCCACATCCCGACACAGACACGACAACGATACACCCCCCAGCCCCACCACACACACACCCCCACCAGCACACACACCCGCACGCACACAGCAGAGGCGCCCCGGCCCCCGGCGCAGTGACTAGACGTCACCAGGTCGTGAGGACCGGCCAAATCCAGAGGAGGCACGTCCCGCCGGCCCGCCCCCCCCAGCGCCAAGCCGGGTCCCCCCGGCCCCGGAGGCAGGGGCCACCCCGGAGCACCGGGGCCCAGGACCCCCCGCCCCCCCCGCCCCGGGACGACCCCCGGCCACCCGGCGCCAGCCGACAGCCACCGGCCAGGGCCCCACCAGCGACCCGCCCACCGCCGCAGAGCAGCCCCAACCGCTGACCCCCATGCCCCCCATCGGGCTGGATACAGCCCCGCCCCAGCGGCGAGGCAGCCCAGACCCCCCCCAAGTCAACCGCCAGGGATCCATAGCCATCAAGCACTCGCCGGCACCCAACCCCCACATCGCCGAGGCGGCTCTCCTACACCAACGTTAAGTGATGGAGCTAATCACAGGGGACCAGAGGGAGTGGAATTCATCTAACTGGTTCTTAGAGGAGGCAGACATCGTCTCAATACTGATATGGTCTACTAAGAAATTCCTAAACTGGCTAATGCTCAGATTATTTTTGGATTTCCAGTTTACCAAGATAGTTTTCTTTGCAATACATAATACAGTAAGTATCATATGTGCATAGTTGGTTGCCGTGTTGATCTCATCCAAGTCCCCCAGTAAACACAGTGTGGGGCTTGCATGAAAGTTACACCTGAGCCACGTTGACAGGTCATCACACACCTGAAGCCAAAACCTCTGGACAGGTGGACAAGACCACAAGGCGTGAAGATAATTGTCTGTTGTATTCTCATTGCAGTGCAAACAAATATTTGAAGGTGACAGACCCATCTTGAACATCCTCTGTCCTGTGTAATGTACTCTGTGTAAAACCTTGAATTGTATCAACTGCATATTTGAGTTTTTAGTCATTAGGAACGTGTTTAAACATATCTGTGTCCATGTGTTTTGGTTAAGGGTTCTGGACAAGTCAGCCTCCCACTTCGAAGTTGGAAGGGAAATTGAATCATCCAGTTTTAATAATAATCTATATATTTTCGACAGTAGTTTGGGGATAGAGAGATTCAGGAATTCTGCTACCCTGACCGGAGTCTGCAAGATCAGTTGGTTAGAGGTATATTTTTTGCTTAATATAGATTTAAGTTGATGGTATTCTAAGAATTTAGTACTACTGATCCCGTATTGTGAGGTAAGTGTATTAAATGACAGGAATTTTCCATTTTCAATGATATGTTGTAATTGTTTTACTCCTTTATCCTTCCAATGCACAAAATTAATCATTTTCTTGTTTTGTAAAATATCCAGGTTATTCCAGATGGGTGTGAGTTTACATGGAATAATAGAAGACTCGGTTAACTTCAGGAATTCCCACCATGCTTTCAGAGTAGAGCAGATGTTGATACTTTTAAAGCATTTATGAGATCTGACTGCTGAACTGCTGAACGGCAAATCAGAGACATCCAGATCCTCACATAATGCTTGTTCTGTGTCCAGCCACGGTTCATCTAGATGGGAAGGTTTCAGCCATTTGGAAATAAATTGTAGCTTATTTGCTAGGAAATAATAATTGAAATTGGGTGAGTCTAACCCTCCCGGTCTTTTACCTGTTGTAAGGTTTTTAAACTGATACGTGATGGCTTGTTTTTCCAAAGAAATTTGGAAATGTGAGAGTCCAGTGACTTAAACCAACTGGAGGAAGGTTTGGTGGGTATCATTGAGAACAAGTAGTTAATTTTCGGTAGAACCATCATTTTGATGGTAGCAACTCTCCCCATGAGTGATATGGGTTACAACTATCTTAAAGGTTTCATTTCGTCCAACAGCAACTCTTCATCCATGTCCTGTAAACTGGCCTCTTCTCAGCCTCTGCAGGGATACCTGCTGTAGCTGTTGTTTATATTTCATAATCGTTTTTTTTTATATTCTACTGTATATAGTATTTACCTCTTCCACATCTTTGTCTCCATTAGGTCGAATTTTGCGTTTACCACATGCTCTCCAACTTTCCATGGCAGAGTAATAACACAGCTAAATCATCATGTAACCTGCTGTTTGCGTCTGTTCTGATTTTTTGGGCTATAGTCGCCTGCAAACAGTAAAGACATCGTACGCAACTCTCAGCGCTGCCAATAAGATGAACATAGTGAAATATAGCTTAATACTCCCGCATGTACACTCTCATAGAGCCATGAATATCCACATAACGCATGAACACCAGCTATTTAACCATCTGAACAATGTGCACTGCAGCTGTCAGTTTAAAGACAGCAGCATGGCCTTAAACGCATTTATTATTTCATCAGAGTCCGGTTTCTCCACAAGCTCTTTTTTTAAAGATGAGCTGCGAGATGTTGTTCAGTCTCTAGTGCGCATCGCGGCTCTGCTGGTGGATTTAATCCTGTTTACACCTGGAAACAGGCTCCACAGAGCAACTTGGAGCAGGCGACATTACCAGAATACGCAGTAGTTCATGTTGGGAAACGAGTCCAACGCTTCAATAAAATGACTACAGTAATGCCTGCTCGGCGCGCGCAATGCGTATAGCTGGTAAAACGCATCTGACGGGCAGCAGGGAGGCAGCAGCTTCATTAAGAGTCACTCTTAAACGGTTATTAAGTTCATCCAGGCGTCTGTCAAGGAGCAGGGAACTCTGTTTCATCGCTGTTAGCAGCATTTAGGGCTCGCAATGCTTGCTGGACGAAGGGTCACTTATTAGTCGAGTAGGATAGTAGTCAGCCAGGTGTGCAGCTGCATCTGGGTGGAACCGACACACCCTGGCACACCTGTAAGTCCATGGCGCTGTCTGAGGTGCTGAAATAGTGCAAATTGTGCTGTAACTCATCTAATCCAAACTCTTTTGTCCTTCTGTCTCTGTTTGCCATTTTGAAGAATTGATCAGCTGTGTCTTACTGTCACTGCGCAGTGTCTAAGATCCATTTACTTTGATTTACAAATTATCTGGCTGTCAAGTGAGTAAATGATTATATTTCAAAAAATGTTATGGATCAAAGTGTGAGAATTTTTTTTTAAAACTAAAGCCCTTCATTCAGTCCCTTTTTTTTGGCAGAGGCCAAATAGACCTACAGCGCAGATCCAGATAAGACATGTGAATTGTTTAATGAAATGATTAATGACAGGGCCCACTACAAGTCGTCGTGCCCCCCCAATCCCCCCCCCCCTGCAATGTGACACTTGTTCCGCGCCTAAACAAAGCTGATGAATAGCAGCTGAGACACCTAGAGGACCAGGACCTAGACTCCACTCAGGGAGGAGGAGCCTTCCCTACCTGACCTAAAGTCAGGTAGAAAATGAATGAAAAATTAAATGAAAAATGAAAAAAATATATATTTTATTTGTCCCAAAGGGAAATTCAGTAAGCAAAAAATTTTTAAAAAGCACTATACCAACAAGCGAGTACAGGAATGTGACAGAACTATAAACCTCTATTAATGTGAACTGAACGTTGAAGAGTGAACCTTCACAAAACCATCGGTAAAATTAGGATGCATCTGCAGCCGAGAGTAATGACTAAATAAACACTGGAGTCAGCAAACAGAGAGATAGGAAACAAATGCAGGGGGTAAAACTCATCTGAATACACAGGGAAGATGTTATAAATCAAACCAGGAAGTAAACTGAGATTAAATAAGATACACCAAAAACTCCTAATTACAAAACCTTTAAAAAAAAAGCAGAAGAAAAAGCAAAACAAAACACCAAAATTGACACTGAAATGGCATTAAGTTGTATAATTAAGTGTTACTACTTGCAGACTGCTAGCTCAAAACAAAAACAAAAAAAAGTTTGTTTGTTTTTTACTATGGCATTAATCTGTTAAGATTTTATATTGTGCATTGAAACCACACCAAGCTGCAGAGTTCATGTGCAAATTGACAGAAATAATAATCAAAAAACACACTTTATTCGCTTCCCTTTCCAAATGGTCAGCATGGCTCCTATCTGAGTGCTGTATTTATCTACTGCACTGTAGAGCAGATTGTTACACTGTGGTCCCCCTAACAAAGAATAATTCAGCATCCAGTCTCTAAAAGTCAGTCTGATGTTGACTTTTGTCTTTTCTCTTGTTCTGTCTCTTTCTCTCTTTCTTCTCTGCTCTTCTTCTGACAATCTGGGGTTCTTTTCTGATTCAGAATATGATAAAGGCTGCTGTGTTGGTATCCAGTTGCTGGCGTAGTGCTGCGAAGCTAAACATAGCTATGCCGTGAAGCTCTGGGCTGGAAAAAACAGTTGTGAGGTGCAGTTTTTCAGCCTCGGGACGCTGCAGCAATCTACACACTATCAGTGTGTCATCAAAACGGGTTTGAGCACAGTTTTAATGTCATAAAGTTATCTAGCGTTGCATTAAAAGCAAGAGCCTGTTTCTTTCCCTGGACCACACATTAATGTGAGATGATGTATGCTTTGTCACAACACATAAGAAAATATTCCTCACTGATAAAATCTAGTCATTTAATCAAGGCACAGTGAAAGCCATCTGCGGTGTGACACAGCACATTCTCTCTGTTTCAGCCTGTTTCCATAACAAATCTTCATATATCAGTACATGCGTACAAGTCTTTAAAACACCATTTATACATTTGCAAAAGTCTGAATATAGTTTGTAATAAAGTTGTGGATGAGGCGAAACAGAAGTCAGAAAGTACTACGTAGCAAAAGAATAAAGTAAAAAAAAATGAAAGCCTCAACCTCAATGGTGTATAGAAATGATGCTGAAAAACTGACAAAGAAGTTGGAAATCTTGTATGAAGAGAGAAAGTAGGAATGAGAGAGAAAATAAGGGGGAAATGGACAGAACACTTTTCTTTAAAAACTACCAAAATCAGACAAAAAAAAATCCAGAAAGAAGAAAAAGAACATGACATTGTGACACAAAACTAAATATAAGATAGACGGAAAAAAAAGTAGTAAAAAAAAAAAAGGCAAGAAGAAAGAAGAAAACTTTAATAAGGAATGAATAAAAGCCTTGGGAAATTAGAAAAGGGATCGTTTAGAATTTTTTTTTTTTTTTTTTTTTAAATTATGCGGAAGGATTTAAAGAATAAAAAAATCAAATGCAGATGATGGAACCGTTTCAGTGGTTTATGAAGTACAGTAAAACCAGAAAGAAAAAAAAAAAGAAAGAAATTTTTCATCACGTAACTAAAAAGCATTTTGTCAGATAGAGAAAATATCAGAATTGTATATCGGGTATATTACTACTCTAGGCCTAACTTTCCAAGCAATTAAAATGACAACAATGATGAAATATAATGAGCTCCCAACAATTTCAGTAAAACAACAGAAACAGCAGTTCTGATCTCAGAGTGAACTATTTTCCTTATTTTAATTTTCGAATGAGACGTAAGCCTGGGATACACTGCACGATATTTTCAATCATTACCTGCAGCCCCAACTCAAATTGTGCGAATCAGTCGCAGAGTTCAAAAGTTCACAGCTTACGATGTTTGTCCTCACACCGTACGAACCAATGCTCGGATGCGATCTGACTACCCACACTGTATGTCCACAAAGACACGTCAGGGACTTGAACAATCCAGTAGTAGAAGAAGAAGAAGAGGACAATAACAACAACAGCAGCAGCAGAAACAGTAATATCACCAAAAAAAAACACGCTGCCTTGGGGATTTGCATTCTTCTTTGTGAAGAATTCACCAAAAATAAAAGGCGACGACGTTGTGTGTGGACGAGGAATTGGCTGACCAGACGTGGGCTGTACGGTCTGTTGGTTCTACAACAAGAACTCCGTCCAAATGACAAGCTGGGTCGCCATGCTGCTTCCAGTTTACTTTACTTGCTTCACACATGCGAAATGTGAAAATCTCCAGGGAAAGAGTTCTTAGTCTGGTCGTGGCGCTGCTTCAACGTGCGATTCACTCACGAGCCACGACCAAAATATTAAACAGGTTTGATTTTCTTGCAACTCACGATTTCTGATCAGGAGCTCGTCGTGAGGTGCCAATCGCCTCTCGTGATCCCCTAGTATACTGCACGACGCACGATTTGGCCAAGAGTCGGCCCGATCCCCAAAATTGTCGCACGACTGGAAAATCGGCTCAAAAACGGCCAAAAATCACAGAGTGCATGCCCGGCTTTACATGTTTGCTCCAGTCTCTATTGAAAGTTTCAAGATTTGCTCATTTATTTTGGACGTTTTCAGTTAATGTAAGATAATTCCATTTCTTTATCAGAATTTATAAATGCATTTTTATACACCTAATATTCATCATATAATGTCTGAAAACGTTTACTTGTGGCCAACAGAACTCTGAAAAGAACAGGATGATTTACTTATTTAGGAATTTTTAATATTTCTTGTAGTTCTAACATGTTTGTTCAGGAGTCATCCACATCTTCACCTTAACCTCAGTACGATTTTTTTTTAGCATGGCCCCAAAGTTGTGGTTCAGTGAAAACTTGTATGTACAGTAAACAGTCCTTTTCATCATACTGCTCACATTTAAACATCATCAGACCAACACGACTCCCAACAGATGAGAAGTTATTGATACTTTTCTGTTGTGGTATACCCATTCCTGTTGGCTTGTTCCAACTGTATCACATTTCTTTTACAGTAGCTTATCCTGTCCAACATCGTGGCAAGCAGAATGTGATCTGGTGTGCCAAACAAAATTGGTGAGGGATGGTGAGTGTGAGGGGAAGAGAATGAAAAGAAGAAAAAGGAGCAAACAATACAAGAGACAGAAAGCAACAACTGTGCAAATTAAATAAAGAAACCAGACAACCAGCTGCTACACCTGTAAGGAAACTTTCCAGAAAACATCTTTCAGGTAAAATCTCCAGAGTATCTGCAGGTGAGACAATATATGAATGAGTCAGCAAATATTCTGGAGTATTTACGATTGCTGTGTGTGTAAGCATGTGTGTGTACTGAAGAGTTTGTCCTTCCCGTTGACCTGTATGCTGCTTTCCACTTGCTCATTGAAACTGTGGATGTATACAGATGCATGCAGTACTCATATCAACAAATTACAGTCTCATCTGTTGTTCTTGATATACTGTAAAGACAAACAGTGATTTGCGCAGCATTATTTCTGCATCATGTGCTGCCTTCCGCTTCCCTCGGACAGTAGTAGACCTCTCCCGCTGCATGTCACCTCCAGCAGAAACATCTTGCTGTGATTTGCTTGAATGGAAAACCACTGGACCAGATCTTCTATATTTTCTCTTGAAAATTTTCTCCTGAAAATCTCATTTGTTTATGTGTTTAAAAAAAAAAAAAAAAAAGAAGCTTTGGAGAATTATTAAGAGTGCATAAGTATATCACAGACTCACAGTGAGTTGTTTAACCTGCCTGATCAAATGTTTTGGCCGTAAGATCCCGCTATCTGCTAAATCCTGAAAGGATAACTTTCTTTTTTTTCAACCTTGACCTTATTTCTCGGAGTATTTACGTGCATTTACCCAAATTTACGCAAAACTCCTTGATTTTCGCCACTACTTCTAGTAGAATGGACAAACGAACGAGTACTATTGTCCCCTGAGTTCAGATTTAGCTTTCCATTTGTTATCAGGGTGTTGTACACACTTTTTGGGGGCCGCCCGTTCATTTTGCACACTTTCGTAGTACAACTGAGAAGAGCAGCTTGCTACCCAGACAACAACAAAAACACAATTTGCGAAACTCCGAACTCACAGGACAATAGTACTCATTTGTTTGTTCATTCTACTTAAAGCATTGATGAAATGAAGGAGTTTTGCTGCAGATAATGCCGTATGGAGAGGCTGCCCCATCTCCGCCATTATACTGGATGTACACCAAAGGGCGACTCAACATATTGTCTTCAAAAGGAGTCAAAGTGATGCAGAAATTTTACTGCTACTGTAAGTAAATGCACGATATACTCCTAGAAATAAGGTCAAGGTTGGAAAAAAAGAAAGTTATCCTTTACGATCTGTGCGATTACGCCGGTTGACCTCTTCATTCCAATGATAGCAGAACTCAAAGGGACTCATGTTCATTCAGTTATGTTAAAAGCATCACCCTGCAGCTCCACCTCTTGTCTTAATATGGTCATGTTTAGCCAAAAAACATTAAACTTCCAACCGCTACATGCCAAAAAAGAGGTTTTACTGTAATATTTCAGTTCACAAAAGGAGAGGTGACAGCAGGGTGGCTTTGTTTGCCTATATCATACAGTCTTTGTTTTTAGCTTAGGTTCGAAATCAAGTGTCTCTAAAGCAGCTCTCTATTGAATGCTTTTTAACCTGCAGTGAGATGCTCGATCTCCTGGGAAACATGTCTGCTCCTCTACCACAACATCCATCATGGCCGCCCAGGGGAGGCAGCAGGCCAGTTGGTCCCTGGAGGACAGCTTCCTGAGCTGCAGGTTTCTGCTTTAAATCCTCACAGATCAGAAGGGCGTGAGTTTGTAGCGATAAATAAACGGTTTGTGTGAAATAAATCAGCAGAGAGAGTTTCATTTTTCAGTGTAGAAGAACGCACAGGATCCAGATGGTGAACCTGCTCCTATTCTATCTGCTTCAAGAGAAAAAAGAAAAACCAAAACAAAACCAGGTTTAATTTACTTTAATCAATCATTTCCAAGAGAAGTATTACACTTTTACTTAGTTCATATTTACTTTTTATTTATACACTTGTATTCACATAACACAGCTTCTCTCTGGAGACAAAACACATGGATTAAAGTTAATAAATTCACATACATTATCTTCACAAAAGTGTGTCTGTGTAAGAGACAGAATTTTTTTCATAAATCATCCCTTACACTGCAACTCCTAATTGAGATGAGTTGTATTTTTAGAAAAGAAAGTAGTGAATCCTTTTTTAAAACGAATATGGGAGCTCAAGAATCTAACATTGTTTCACCAGTACAGTCTTATTTTTAAAAAAGGGGGGTAACCCTTTTTTTTTTAGTTGAGTATTTGATTTATTTTTCATAACAGATAAAACATTTTTGAAATAATAATGTCATAAGGACACATGACATAACTTTCAGACCTTAGAACTCAGCGTTCCAGACTTGTTTTATACCACAGTGACATCTATGATCTGCATTTCTTGAGCCGTCACTGTCCTGCAGCATCCCGTGGCTGCAAAACCGCAGTTTTTCCATCCGGGATAGGTTTGCTTTATGCATCCGTCACAAGCTTGCACATGGATATAAATACACCAGCCATTTTTCAACACACATTATCAGAGGAAGAGAAGAAAAGAAAGACAGAGGGACAGAGCAAAAAACAAGAGTCAAGATCAGACTGCCTTCTTCTGGTTGGAGAAAGCTCACAGCACAAGTGGGACACAAAATGGATGCTGAGGATGAAGAGTGGCTCGGGAGTCGGAGGGCGGTCGCAGACACAACGAGGAGGCCTACGGCCGAAGGAGCGACTGCCTGGGCCAATCATTACTTTTAGCCGGACTTTTTAGGTTATTTTATTACTTTTATTAGTTTAGGAGTAAAATTTATTTGATTTCTTTAATAAAATTTTATTTATGTTTAATCACTAGCCTACCTGCTGGCGATCGCCTGTCTTTCTTTCCCCTCCTCTAGCTGTCGCCAGTATCACAAAGGAACCACCCCTGATATATATACATATATCTTTAAAAAATTGCTTTATATTAGGTGGCTGCTTTAGCTGTAGCAGTCAATCATTTCCTGAAGTCTTTGTTTCCTTTTTTATCTATTAAGATCTCAATAAAGTGGCCGGTAAGTGCATGCAAACACCAGTGTTTCTCAACTGCTGTCCTGCAGGACCCACTGCTGTGACGTGTTCCTACTCCAACACACCTGATTCAGATTAATGAACTTCCTCATCAAGTTCTCGGCAAGCCTGTTAATGAGCCATTTATTTGATTCAGGTGTGTGAAAGAAGAGAAACCCTGGCATACACACATGTATAACAGCATTTTTACATATTCTTTTTACTTGCCAGTTTGTTCATATTTCTCTTTTTATTTAAACCTGTCAGTTTTATTTTTACACTTGTGAGTTTCTTAAAATGTACCACAGGGAGTTGTGTTTTAACCTTTCAGTATATTTCCTATTTGAAATAATCATAAAGACGTCCTATTCTATTTCCCTGTTGGCTCTGATTCACGATTGATGGTGTGAACTCGCTCATAAATAAAAGAAAATGGTAAATCAGTGCAGCAGATTATAATCTTTGATCACTACAGAGGGCTGATAGAAATGAGTTCTTGATTTGAGGTATTTCACGATAGTTTGTTTTGTTTGTTTTTTTTATTTAGATCCACCATTAGCTACATTCGCTATTCTTCCTGCGGTCTACATCATCAGGCTATAAATGCAACACTTTTTTTTTTTCTTACAATGTACATACATTTTCTATCACAATAAAAATATAACCTAAACTTAAATGTAATAACTGACTATCACTACATAAACAGTAACAAAATATCATCCATACAAAGAAATGAAAATAAAATGAAATAATTAAATGAAATATACAAAACAAAAACTCACATATAAACTAACAAAAAGCAATAATTTCAAATTTAAAGTAGCTCCATTCATTTAGTTCAAAATCAATATCATACAATAAAAAAGTTATCAAATAAGCCCCACATCAACAAAATCATTGCAATCAAAAATGTTCACAGTTCATAAACAACATTCATTCTAAGGTAAATATAAGCAGTCTTACTTTTCTATGGAAATTCATTCTGTGCATACTTGAAATCAAAAACTGTGGTAATGAGTTCCATGCCACCATTGCCCTATAGTATACCGTCTTCGGAATTTGATTAGTACAACAGACAGGTAACAAAAAACGACTCTCACCCGTCTATTGTGTGGAATATCCATGTACATCACTAAAAAATGTCAACTTACTATATAATATTTCACAGCATTTTTACAGTATATTATATGTACCTAATGTCATTCAGTCCTTTCAGCAAACTAAAATATCTTATTCTGTGGCAGCCTTAAAGATGGAGTGTCTGTGTGTGTGTGTGCCCGCGTGTGGGGGGTGTGTGTGTGTGTGTGTGTGTGTGTGTGTGTTTTCTTTGTTTTGTCTTGAAACAGCACCTGAATTTCATTTCAAATATCATTCATTTTATTTATTGTGATAACATTTACTCGTTAAAATTCAAAAACTACTGCAACATTCATTATCGATATAAGCATTCTGGGAGAGCATTTCAAGATGTGATGAGTGCTCTTGAGGCTGAAACTTATTGTTCAAACAGCATGAACAATAAATAAGTATTCTGATGCTTCCAGCATTCACAGTAAATCTGGATGCTATAACCTTTTTCATGGTGAATTGTCTACTCTGTCTGTACGCTTGAGACCTTTTCTGGTGTTTTGTGGCAGAAAAAATGTTTGTAAATTGACAAGTTGTGTTTGTCTTCCCCCACAATGTTGGATGTGACAAAAAGGTTTTTCTCCACTGTCGTGCAGAAGTCTGGGAAAGTGTCGTCCAGGGTCTTTCACTGTGATTTTAGACAACAAATGTGGCACATTTCTTTCACACATGTCTGCATGTTCGCAGTCAGAGGCACGGCAGTGAGGGTTATGATGCATCAAGGACCACTGCAGATTGTCCAGGTTAATCAAAGTTGCAGCAATTGGACAAAATTGCAAGAATGTGCAGAGTTCATGAGAACTTGCTGAATTGATGTTAATCTTTAAGATGATGAGTTTACTGCGTCCTTACAGATTTTAATGTGTCAAAGATGTAGGACGCATACCTATCAACATCACTGCATTGCTTTATGCAGCAAGCACAAAATACTGCTGTTGTTACAGCATGAAACTCGCATACTGCACGAGAGCACTGCAAGTTTTTCTTTTTTTTCCATGGAGAAGATGTGTTTCAAGACACTATCAGCAAACGGGCAAAGCTCCTAACCTGAACCATCTTGTATTTCGGAGACATCTTCAGGAGTCTCTCCAGTAGCTTCTGTTTCATTTATCATGTAGGATGAAGGGAGCTGTTGTAAATGGGGTAAATCGGGGCCACGCAGCATTCTCACCATGAGTGAACTGTACTGTCGTCCGCATGGAACTGTATACCAAGACCATCTCCAGAGGTCGGTCTCGGTACGGTTCTTTAGTAACTGGTCCACTTTCACACCAGCCCAACCGTACCATACTTGTAGGTGTTCCGGACTCCAGTCTGCTTTAAACGGACCAAATCATGTAGGTGTGAAAGCACCCTTAAATAGGCACACCAAACACACCAAAGTATATAACAATTAAAAAACACACTCCTCATTAATGTCTCTTGCATGCACACACACCCACCCACCCACACACACACACACATCCTTGTACTTCTATCTTAGTGAGGACTTGCATTGACATAATGCATTCCCTAGCCCCTTACCCTAACCCTAACTACCACAACTGATTGCCTAAACCTAAACCTAACCCTTGTCCTAACCCTAACCAAAACTAATTGTAACCTAAACTCTAAAACCAACTCTTGACCCTCAAAAGTGGGTTTTTCTTAGCTTTCTTTAATGAGGACCGGCCAAAATGTCCTCACTTTGCAAAAATGTCCTCACTTTGTTGGTAAAAAGTGCAAAATGATCCTCACAATGTAGCAAGTACAGGAACACACACACACACAACAATAACTACTACTACTACTGTCATTTAGCGGACACTTTTTTCCAAAGCAACTTACACCCGAGAGAGCAACACGAGCAAGAAATCAAATAGGAGGGTCCAGCATAGAGAGGTGCTGGTCAGACCGCTTTGAGATTGATCGAACACATCTGCTGCCATGCAGTGCAAGAGGATTTTATTTTGTGCATGTGTTTTTTGTTTGTTTTTCTCCCTTTCCACCCTACCACAGGCCCCTTATTCAACAAAACTAGGACTTAGATTTAAGATCATAATGTCATCTTGTTATAAGTGCATGCAGCTCTCCCAGGGCTGAGTCATGCAGAGAGCTGGGCAAATCATCTAAGTCTTTCTTATGCAGAAATGCTCCTCCATAAAGTATTTAGCTTGCTCTTCAGTATGGACCCTGCAGATCAGGGAGAGTTTGGTAGGTCATTCCATCACCGGGGAACAATAGAGGAAAAGAGTCTGGCTACTGATTTCACGCCACATTATGGTGGAGGCACCAGGTGTCTTTCAGGGGCTGAGCGTAACTGTCAAAAACGGAGCGTCGTCTGGATGAAGGAGTGAAGGCTAGTCTCCGTAAACATAATCTCCAACCCCCAAGTTCTGTCTCCTTACTGAATGTATAAGAATATTAATAGAAATAAACATCTAGCTTGATGCTACTGTGAGGAAATGATATCTTGGGGATCCATTTACATCAGGGGCCAGCCCGCCCATGACCATAGACGACATTACCACATGTATCACCCAGATCAGAGCAGGCCGGAGTAACCACAGCCATAAGCTGCAGTGCAAGACCCCCAGCCACCCAGACAAGGGGTAACTACAGCAAATACCCTCCAGACTGAGGAGGCAAAGCCCCCCCGGCACAAAGGATCCCCATGTGAAAAAGACAGTTTAAAATGTTTTTAAAAATTTAAACAAATAACCCTTAAAACCATAAGAACAAGTAACAGCAATAAGTTTAAAAATACACTTAAAGAACTTAAAAAAACATCAAATAAAACAAAATTCTGCAGAATCAATAATCTGCATTTCTTTTCTTAAAATAAAACTGTTTAATTAACAGAAAAACATCTAATTTCCCTTCAGTTTTAATGTTTGCTTCCTGATTTATCACAGTTATCTTTAATGCAACACCAACAAATCCCAGGTCATCCATGTGCTGTCATTAATTTGAATCAGTACGGTAATTGAAAGTAATCGAACAAAAGTAATTGCTGTGAACATCCTCCCTGTAGCAGTGGTAGTACTTCCTAGACCTAGAGGAACCTCGCAACCCCCTCGCTTGGTTGAGAGGAAGACCCCCCCAAAAAAACATCTCTCTGGATGAAGCTGTGATGAAAAAAAAAAAAGAAAAAAGGTCAATGTAGCATCACGGTGACACTTGGCAGACCTGGGTCCCACAATGCATCAGCTGTCTTCAAATATCAATTTTGCACTTCACTTCACACGGCTAGCTCTCCACCTAGGGCTCCTCAGCCTCGCTCCATCCATTTGTCATTAGTAGCTCACCAGCGGGGGGCTGACACACACTAACATGCACAGATAAACTGTACATGCACAGCAGGCATTCCTGTCTGAATTGTCGTTTAAGTCAGCTTTCATAGATACTGTAGACACAGTTCTGTCTCCAATAAACTTTACTTCTGAAAACTCTTAAAGAAATAAAGGCAATTCAAGTTTGTGAGGTTAAGCAAGCTTTGATGGGGGAATTGTCTTACTGATTTATTCTATTTAACTAGATTAATTGTGCTTATTCTTTTTGCCTATCCATAATATCATTTAATCCTGCTTAGATAATCTAATATTACTAACAGGTCACATGACTCAGTTGCAGGTCTGCTATTTATTGGTACAGTAATAGAGAGGCACCCTGAGTCTTTCTTCACCCACTCACTTATTCACTCAGTCACAAACTCCATCATTCCTTCAGCTCTGGTCTCATTCAACTGTCACTTCTCAACTGCGATTGTTTCAATCACTTTTTAGCCAGTGGTAGTTACAGTGTGCCCTTGCATGCCTCATTGACAGCTAGTCAAAACAGGCCATAGTATCACAAAGAAGCAGCCTCTGAGTCACAAGTAAATTGAAAAATGAAAAGACATCTGTGGAAGCAATTTTGACAGAATAGTTAAAGTAACAGACCACTTTTACTTTTAGCACTTCATGACAGACACTGCCTGTAAGCACTTTAAAGGTACCTGTGTGTAAGAATAACTGACATCTAGTGGTAAAGATGGGCATGGAAATGGCTTCATATGGGAAGCACAATTGACCTTTGGCTAAACCACGCCCCCAAAGTTAGTCCGTTTTTGTTCATTTTTATGTGTCTTTATGTGTCTTTATGTAGTTTAAAATGGTCAAACAGTGTGCATGGGGTACATGCAACTCTGACACTAGCTATCTTGAGAGGCTGGGCGACGGGGTATTTTTTTGCCCTTTCCCAAGCCACATCTCAAATGAGAAAAGTGTCTGCTTTGGAAAAAGTTTTGCGGCAGACCACAACATCAACTGAACGTGGATAAAATTAACAAGGATGTCTACATCTGTTCTAAGGTAAGGCAACATCGTATTTGTTGAGGCAACATATTGTCACTTTGCTGGAAAGAAATATGAAGTTATCGTCAACATCCCTAACGTTAGTTTAAGTTAGCTAACACTAGCCAAATTTGCTAGTATTTGTACTTCGGTAATGGTACATAAGAGGTCGGCTATAGCTGTCATGTGGTAACGTCGGTAAAGACACGCCTCTGGCTTCCAAGCTGCAGCCAGACTCTACTTCGTTCTCGTGGCTGTTTAATCAGTTTTTGGGAGACGATCACTTTTTGGCGCAACAGCAGCCATGTAGTAGTTTGTGCATGAAACTGAGGGAGCGCACACTAGTCACATTCCAGAGACTTCACAAGCTTGATTTCGACTCGCAGTTTCAGACTTGTGAGCAATGCTTTTTGTTTTTTTTTATCTTGTCATGGTCTCTGTCTGATCCTGTGTCTGCTGTCCGTGTTGACAGCTGTCATCTCCTGAGACGTCACATAGCGCCTGTCACCGAATGCTGATTGTTTGCCCGAGTGAGAGGGGGCGGGGCTAAACTATAGGTCAGTTGTGAATGGATGGTGGCTGTCAGTGACTAAACGTTTTCCAGACAAAAACATTTTCATCTGAGTGGATCCAGTGGCCTCAGTTACAGCAATGACTGTACTACATCTAACTACTTCCACATTGTGTACGTTTACTGTCCTCTTCTACAGTATGTGATTTTTAAACTATCCCAAACAGTGCTCTAGCTCCTATTAAACAAAGTAAAAACCCTCTTAATTTTAAAACTGCAGTACTAACTTCACACTAGAGATGGGATTTATGGCTCTTTTAAGGGCGCCAGATCTTGAGGAGCCGTTCCTTCTAAACAACTCAAAAGACTGGGTCAGTATTATTTTTTAGTCATTACATTTTATTCTACAATTAAATCAACACTAATCTTTATTAAGCAAATAATTACTGGTAGCAATTTATAGGGCAAGATTTGGATCAGAATAATTACGACTTTCATATCGCATCAATATATACTTGGTTAGTGGGAAATATTTTGAATTATTGGTCATAATTTTAATTAATCTTGTGTTTTTATTGTAAGCATTTTATAAGGTGGCTCCATGTCCCTGAGCTTTGACAGTGAGATCACTTTTTTGGATTTTTACTCACCAAAACACTTTGTGGCACAATAAAAACTAAGCTGGCCACAATTCAATTCCATGCAAAACGACTTTACTCAAAATATTTTCACACAAGAACATTTTAGTAATGCAAAAAAAAAAAAAAAACCTCACACAAGAATAAAGGCTGATGAGAAAATTCATATTTCTCTGTACCGGCAGACAGCAATTAACTACTGCTTTACTGTATACCCTAATATAAACTGGGCAGTTATTTTGTTTGACCAAATCAGTTACATCAATGCTTTGTGTGTATTTATCTTACATTTAGATACCATTCCTCAGACCCTGTGGTCTTGAAAACTGATAAAAGGATTATCACAAACCAAAGCCATACGTGCAAGACAAAGGATTTTTTGTACTTACTTTTGATTGTACATTTGCATGCATACTGTACAATGGCTGACTTGTTCTGATGTTTGATCCTCATACGTAAATTAAGGTGTGTGCTAGAGGCCACAAATGTAACTTGTATAAGTAATGTAGGGGGAAAATGTGACCAGATGTGCAAGTACAATCTCAGCAACAATAAAAATGGCATGAAGTTTGAAGACATATTTGACCATATTATACAGATTTTGTTAGCACCCTATGCTAACTAGTCTATGTATTCCAGCCAGACATAAATCTAATGAGTCTAAATCACATACATCTGTGAATTAACAGTCATACTGTATGTACTGTATATTTACATACTGAATTTTAACTTGAAATCTTTTTTTGATGCAGTAGTTTGACTCAAATGAACCCGTAGTTAAGCTGATATGACAAACCAAATGTTCAGAGTTGGTATAAACCATAGGCTCCAGACTTAACATATTACCCCTTCGCTACCTTCTTGTAGCATCTTTTAAAATCCATTTAGCTTAAGAAAACTTTTCCATATAACAACTTGCACAATGAAAATAGTAAATATGCAAATAATTACAATTTCTGTAGTCTATCAAGGGTGGTCTTGCATCGGTTTTCCCACCACTTATGCAAAACTGTTTTACACACTGAGACATGCTAGTTAGTACCACCTATAACAACTGTGAGTGGTTTATAGTGGTTTACTGGGGCTGAGCATTTACAAAGAGACTACCCCGTCCTTTCCTTCCTAAAATGAATGAAATTTTTAACCTAGCCTAATTGTTTGCTGTTGAACTAGCCTGTTGCTCACTGTGTTAGCTACTGTAAATCATTACATCACCGAAAGAAGCTTTGGAGTTGTTGAAAATCAGATTATTCTTCAGACATTCCTAAAGAAAAGGTGCAGCAATAGTTTGGTTGAGCGATTTGAAAAATATGAGACATACTGTATATCAGTAAAATTACAGTATTTGAGTAAAAGTCACTGCATTAAGATCCAAAGCTAGGGAGGCAATTTGAGCAGGACTGGCTTTATTGGAATGTTTTATGAGGAATGCGCTTCTCAAATAGTGTTCCTGGACTCTGTTTGTATGCGACTTCAGTGTAAAGGAGGAACGGTGTGGTCCGCTTAAAAAGAAAAGCCCAACATGATTGTTTTTGGAACCACCACAAGGTGCATTAAGTTTCACTATACTTTAAGTGTACAGACGGCATCCGGCTGCAACAGCAACCATGATCTGCTGTACAAAAGGCAGAAACAGAATGTTTGTTGGTGAAGCCAAATAAAAACCCTGTCACTTTCATCGTACCACCTAATTATTCCTCTAGAGGTCCAATTAGCTTTAGAATGGCTGAACATGAAGCAAATGGCTTTTTCGGCAAGGAGCCGTTGGCTTAGATGTCTATACAAAAGATACTGAAAATACAGCGCTTCCAACTCATGCAAATTCTGACTAAAAGTTTGCGCCTTTGCTCAAAAAACTTTTGATTTAAGCAAGTGGCATACGGACACGATGATTGTTTTGGCGGACTCAAAACTGGACTTGCATGCAAAAGATAACACAGCGTCCTTTTCAGCAAATGACTGAGTGATGATCTGTCACTTTTCACAAAGAAGACAACAAACTGGGACTTACAGTATTTCAGACCATTTCTATCATTGTTTAATGTGGTTTTATTTATACTTTAACAAAAAAAAAACAAGAAAAACAAAGGTAGAAGCTAAGAAACTGTATAAAAAGCTGACATAAGTGTAGTAAGATGGAGCAGGATATTTGGGCTTGGTCGGTATTGCCATATACGTACTTGCCAAAGATAAACAAGTCTTGCAGTGTGATGAGTGTTGTGGTGTATTTTGTGAAGTTTAAATGATCCTCTGATGATCAGTTAGACATTAACTCACTAATAAATTCTAAAGCCACTTATTTATGGTGTATTTTAATTGTTATCTGCAAAGACAGAGCAACTTAATCTCTGCTTAAGACTAAAATGTTGGGCTTTTCATTATGTTAAATTATGCCTCATTAGATCCTATTTTCCCCTGGACCCAGAAATCATTCCCCTTCCATCAAGGATTCAGCCATTTCCTTAAATGCACTTAAGGGAGAAGAGGGGTTTTGGGAAGAGCTTAGAGGACAGAAATCTAGCCGTATCCTTCCATGCATCTCTGTGAGATTCTCCTCTAACTAATCGAAGCTACAGTGTTAAGGAAAAGATGTGCATGAGGGAATCAAAGAGACATAATGGAGAGTAATGGATGTGTAATGAGACACAAGTGTAAATGATCATTCTCAAAGACAGGGAAGAGACAAGGACAGGAACATTTGGGAGGCACTGGGATGCTCTCACATGGGTCCTACAGGTCCTGTGGGATACAGGGTATAATCTGTGTGAATTAACCGTATTGCAAGGACACTCAATTACAGTAGCATCTGGGGAGTTTGGAGGCCAGATGACCACCTTGGGGTCCATCGTGGTCTCTTGAAGCAGGTTTTTTGCTGTATATAGTGTTACTTTGTCCAGCTGGGGGCGACCATACCCTCAGGGGGTGCTGCTGTAATGGGAAAAGTGTGGTTAGTAAGCAAAAATATCCACATCAATGCCAGGACAACATTTCTAAAGCAGAAAACTGCATGGTAACAAGATAATCTTTTTCTCCAGAAGAAAAGGCATGAGATATAAAAGACGTATCTTTAAAAAATGTGGCCAGACACTTTTTTTGATAATTGATAGTACCAACGGCAGCACGCATGCACAGTGCTTTGCCTGTGAAGTCGTTGGTATTATCCGCGGTGCTTCGCCCGTGATTCGCCTGTACTTCTGCGGCATATAGTGCCCCTATCGAATGCCGCCTTGTCAGTCCTTTGATGTGAAATCAGCTTTTCATTTGTACTCGATCAGAATGTGTGGATGTGTGTGTGTGTCACGAAATGTAATTGGAAAAAATCTCGAGTTAATTAGTTCACTTTCACCAAGTGGTGCTAGTGGAAACGCTAGATTGCAGCAACTCTGCTAAGCTAAGCTAAAGTCTGTGCTGTCAGATTCAGAGAATGACTGCGTTAGCAAGAAAATGCTTCTCCCCACTTGTCCAACTTGTGTAAAAACCTATGTTTCAATTTATTGTGAACAAACCAGACAGTAAAGATCGAAGCCAATCAGAATGTGGGCATGAATAAACTTTTCTGGAGGATATATAAATAAATTTGATCTGAAAAACACCTGAATCACACCGAATCTGTTCATTGTACTCTTCTATTAATGCAGATTAATCAAAACTAATTCAAACAACCATGTGTACTCTTATCAGTATTGTCTTAAATTTAAGCTTCCTGTTACTTTAAGGTATGACAGAATGCTGAATTACTTTGACCTTTAAGAGAAAGTATGTTCTAAAAAGATCCTAATTAACAATACAAGAAACCAGCCTTCTCTGTTTCTCCCAGAGCTGAGTGCACATCCATCTTATCACCTTTCTTTCTTAATATTCTCCTACTCTCTGTTCTGCTGTGACTGGCCAACAGTCAGGACTGCATGTTAAGCAAAGTTTCTTTAACAATTGATACAGGCGAGCAAAAACCACAGACAAATGGGCTGCGATGTACGCAATCCATCACAACCACAGAAGACTCATTGTTTGCAGATTTTAACCTAGAGGAGTTTGTCTCATTCCTCTCCTACGAGACCCACAAATCATGAGCTGACGAGGAGTGTGAGTCGAAGTTGGGCAGGGCCAAGGAGTTTGCAGGTTTAAAAAGATCTGTTTATTTGAAAACTGGAAGTCTCTCCAAGAAATATGTCCTCTGAACAACCTCAGCAGCAGAGATGTCTCCAGGATTTAAAGACAGGGGGGCTTAGCCCTCAGGAGATGCCATACAAAGTTGGTCCTTTTAGCTAGTGGCACCATTATGCTGACAATGATTTAACAACAGTTGGAGGTTGAAGGTTGAACTCCACCGTCTCGCTCTTAAAGAGAAGGAAATTGGCCTCCACGAGAAGGAGCTTGCAGGTGAGTTCAAGCTACGTAAGGTTGAGGAGGAGAGCAGACGACAGCTGCGGTTGCGTGAGCTGGAGCTCGGGGCATCTGCGGCAGCGTCCTCCTCATCACCTGAGTTTGATGTTAATAAATGCATCAGGTTGATTCCACCTTTCTCTGAGAAGGACGTTGACAAGTATTTTGTCCTGTTTGAGCATGTGGCTCGGACACTTAAGTGGCCGGAGGATGTGTGGCCTTTATTGTTGCAATGTGTGTTTACGGGTAAGGCTCAAGAGGCGTATGCCACCTTGCCACCTGATGTGAGCCTGGATTATAAGCAGGTGAAAAGTGCGGTGCTTAGGGCATTCGAACTGGTGCCTGAGGCATACCGGCAGAAGTTTTGCCGTTACAAGAAAAATAGTGGCCAAAGCTATGTGGAGTTTGCACACGAAAAAATGTCTCTTTTTCATCGCAGGTGTTTGGCCCAGAATGTTAAGTCCTTTGAGCAGTTGCGTGAGCTGATTATCATGGAGGAATTTAAGAACTGTGTCCCTGAAGGAATCGCTACTTATGTATACCCCTGCTGTAAAGCACTTTGTGTGTCCAATGGGTACTGTAAAGGGCTATATAAATAAACTTGATTTGATTTGATTTGATATAAACGAACAGAAAGTAACTGATGTAACCAAAGCAGCTGTTTTGGCCGGCGAATATCCCATTACTTATAAGGACGTTTTCGAGGAGCCGGTTGAGGTGTCACAGACTTGTTCCCCGGTTTTCCGCTACCCCCGACCGGGTGAGGTTGGGGCCTTTAAGTATGGTGCTGGTCGGGGTGGGCTATTTTGTACTTATTGCCGGAAACGTGGACATATTATTGCTGACTGTTTTTTGTTGGGAAAAAAAGACTCGCATCCAAAAGCCGTCAACCTGTTGAAGACCCCACCGGAAGACGTCCCTTCTGGGGATTTTGATGTGTATTCCCCTTTTATAATGAAGGGGTTTGTTTCCTTGCCAGAGGGCACTAAAGTCCCTGTCACCATTTTACGAGACACAGCTGCTTCAAGATCTATCATACTGGACAGTGTTCTACACTTATCCAAGAAAACTAGTGCAAGGGTTTGGTATGGGGTATGTTAATGTCCCTCTTGTATTGAACTGGAGTCTGCACTGGTGTCGGGAGAAGTCACTGTGGCTGTCTGTCTGCTCTGCTGTGACTACATGAGGCTGTGGAGCACAGCCGACATTATACGTCTGCACAAAAACACCTGCTGCCAAACGCACACCATTCCTCCAAACATTGCACATTATTTTAACAATTGCCCTGTTAATGGAACGAGCCCAGATCGCCTGATGTGAATTGATGAGGGCGAATTAATCTAAGAGTTGCTTGGCTATGGCATTTTCTTTGTGTCAATTGTAGTGCGAGCAATACAACATCTCCACGCGCGTAATATCTCTCACATATTCCAGATTTATCTGCACATGCAAATTACTTAGTGTCGCTCACGAGTTTCTGTCAGCCGCCCTCGGTCGAGGACAGCTGCGCTCTCGTAGGTGGCTCTGCTCTCGAAGTTATTTTATGCTTGCGCAGAGAAACTGAGTTTTGACACATGGTGCGGGACAAAGGGGGGGACTGCTCCTGCCTCCTCCTGATTGGACACACAGAGTTCAGTCTGACTGACTGACAGCCAGGAGAGGCTGGACCGTCCTGCGGCTGTCTTGGGAGAGACATACAGCAGTGGATTTAGCAGCATATTCACCTCATGGGGTTAGTCTTCTATTAAAAAGAGAATGTCTGGGGTGGTGATTAGCTCAGTTGGTTGAGCAGCCGCCCCGTGAACAGAGGCTACAGTTCCTCAGCGCAGTCAGCCCCGGTTCGATTCCCGGTCCAGGTCCCTTTGCTGCATGTCACTCCCCACTCTCTCTGCCCCTTTCCTGTCACCATGCACTGTCATATAAAGGCCACTAGTGCCCCCCCAAAAAAGAGAATGTCTGAATAAACCTTTACGGAAAGACTTTGTTTCTGAGTAAACTGTAGAAACTGTTTTTGCAACAAAACATTTCCCCAAAAATAATAGGTTACGTCTGGCGCAGGTAACTAGCTGTCATGCTAGCCTGGTACACCAGTCGGACTAATGCCATGTATGAGATACACGGCAAGTCTAACACCATACTAATGACTAATGCCATGTTTACATTCATGGCGTTAGTCAGGCTGGTGTACCAGGCTACTGTCACGCTGCTAAGCTAACGTGATGTTCTGGTAGATGTTGGCTAGAAATGTTTCCCATCTGCTCAGAAGTCGGGTGTGCTCTGAGACTTCATTTTAATGCATGTCCTCTGAAATTGAAAAGCTATCTGATTTACCAATCTTTAATATCTATAATTAACATGTTGCGCCTGTAATGATTAACTGTGTTTATTGATCTAAAAGATGTCCCCTGTCACACGACAGATTCACACAATGTTTCCAGACTGTGTTCCCTGGCTGAGGAAGCTGCTGGCGTGTTTTGAAGGATAAAGATGATCCATGAAAAAGACTATTCAACCCATTACTGATACAAATAAATACAACACTTTCCTACAATGTCCCAGTCTTTTTAATTTGACAGAATATGAGTCATGGCTACAAATTATACTACAAAACAGTTGTATGCTCCATGGTTAAAATGAGGTCAGCCTTGTAGATTTTACTGTTTATACTGCACTTGTGTTTTTAATGAACTTTAGAATATATTAGTTTAACTCCTTCTCCGGTATTTTTGCAGTATTGTCAGTGACCCAGTATTAAACTGACTGTTATTGGTGGTGCTAGATTAAACGCTTTGCTGCCAGTATATGAAAAACATTTCAGTCTCAGGTGTAGCAGTCTGGTGATGGTCATTTAATGAGTTTAGTCAGCCAGGTGAGTGCATGCAAGGAAATGGACAAGACCTACAGGACAATAGTCCACAGGAACTGGAGTTGAAGAACCCTTTGTACAGAAAAATGTTCCATTAAATTAATATTATTGATATTTTACTAGATTTTTCAGCCAAGACAGAAGATTAAAATGGTTGCTGGTGTACAAGAAACAGTTAACTTGAGAAGTAAAATTTGATCAAGACAACCACGTCTCACACCACTGAAGACACTAAATAATTTGTGCATGCAGATGTATCTGGAATGTGTGAGAGATATGCGCGTGGAGATGTATCGCTCGCGCTTCAATTGACACAAAGAAAACGCTATACTTGGCAACCATATCGTCCATTCAATCTTACCTGTCGGACTTGGCATGAATCAGATTTTTTAAAGATATTGAAGAAGCAGCAGCAAGAGTGACATAGCCCAGCTTTGAAACTGCTGGTTGGTAGAGAGTCCTCATGATAGCCAGAGGAACAGGGAGATCCTGAATGTGATCCAAATCCTGAAATGTTTCTCCACAGAGATCAGAGATTGATGAAGCTGCTGCAAGACAAACAGTGTTAACGCCGTCTGAATTATTCTCAGAGGATCAGTTGTCCAACTACACCACACCTCTCCTGATTCACCGACTATATTTTCAGTTTCAGAACTTTTTCTTTCTCAAATACTTTGTCCACTTTTTGGTGAATATGATTTAAAGATGATGTTGGAAGGATAACACTTGTATGATTCAAAAAGATAGAAGCAAGTAACTGGGACAGATGAAAAAAAAAAGGAAGTATACAGTACAAAGATTCAAAGAACTGAATTTGTCATTCCAAGTCTGCACTTACCTGAGGATAGAACTAAATTTGTTTCTGAGGATGAAGTTGAGGAAAATCGATGCGTATTGTTTTTGGCCCACTTCTTCCTGTCGTGAGCTGCCTTTCTGAAAACCTTCTGGTCTGTGCTGTGGAAGCCGTCCCGCAGCACAGAGGTGGTTTCATGGGACCACATGGTGCCAGTCCTCTGCTCTGGCTTGCTCTGTTTTATACGGAGGCATCGATCAGCATGTGTTTCTGGAGGCTGAAGTGAGGGAGGGGGACGGCTCTGTACGCACCACGTATGTTTGAACTGTTTATACACACAGTCTAAAGCAGGAATCACCAATTCCGGTCCTTGAGGGCCGGTGTCCTGCATGTATTAGGAGCTTCCCTGCTGCAACACACCTTGTGATGTGTGCAGAGCTTGGCCGTTTCTTAATATGCATACTTGTGCGTACTTGCGGGCTCGTGGACTTGTGAAACGTCATCACCCATGGTTCAAGTTATGTTCCATTAAAAAGTTTGCTTCTCGGCAAGTACGCTGGAAATCCCTGGATGAAAACTTACTCCGCCCATTTTACCGAGCATGCATCAGAGGAGGCTCGTGCGTGCTTGGCCAGATATAAATCCCAGCATGCACCTGCACACGCGCAGCGTTTGGCAGCCTCCTCCTCCCTCCTTCACCTCCAACAGCCAAACCTGAATGATTATTCCTAACTGTTCTTCGCCTTTTATCTGCAGCTCTTCCTCCCGCTTTCCTCTCACAGGTGTTTTTGATCATATAATAATGACCTGATTATCGGTTTGCATTAATGTGCTTATGAATCGGAAATAAATATAATTTACATGTTGGGGAAAAAAAAAAAAAAACATCCACTTAGTATAATTGTTTTGGAGCAGATATTTTAATTGTTTTTATTTGTTTTATACCATTACTACATCTCCACAACAATAAATAACAAACAGCTGTAGAATAATACAATATTATTTTCATGTTGAGAGACAGCCCTTGCTCACTTGCTGCCAGAGGTGGTACATTTACTCCGTAACATTTACTTGAGTGCATTTTTACAAATTGTACTTTTTAGAGTAAATTTATTACGACATACTTTTTACTTTTACTGAAGTACATTTATGAGAAAGAAAAGCTACTTCTACTCCGTTACAACGGCATATATACCGCTCGTTACTTTTATTTTTGGTCTTATAAGAAGGGATGTATATCGTTATGATTTTGTCGATACTGATACCAATATCGATACTCCTTATCGATACGGGTATTTATCGATACGCTTATTGATTCTTTAACGTAATTTAGAGTACATAATAAAAACATTATAAGATGTTAAAAGATGTTAAGCACTTGTTCAGATGGCATTGAACGGCCTGGACATAAAGGTAGGTGAAGGACAGCTGTGAGAATAAAGGAAGTGTCGCTATCTTACTTCATCACCATGATTACGTGATGGTATAATGATTACACGACAGTTAGGTAGATGTTCAAAAAGTAACGATAGCAGTATCATTTGTCCATAATCTTAACAGTACTCCTGTATTGTTAAGATTAGGAACAGGTACCAAGTGATACCAGTACTTGGTATACATCCCTACTTATAAGTGCACACATCACAGTTTGTTTGTTTTGTTCGAGAGACACACGTGAACGTCTCACAAAACAAACACAGCTTGCTGTTGGTCACATTACACGTTATGAGCTATGTTTCACGTACCACCAATCAGGTGTAATCAGGCAGTCACATGACAATGCGGCGCCAATACCCAAAAGAACAGAGTTTTAGCAGAAAGCTGAAGCACACAAACACAAGAGGGATGAACCGGTAGTCTACACAAAGAATGACTGAAACAACGGCGTGTGGTTCGGAAGTCGAGACAGAAGCTGTGGAACATTCCTGGCTGCAAATTCCAGCAGTGTTTACCTTCCAGACGACATAAAAGATTAGCTGTGCAAGCCACGTTTCAGGTACAAAAAATCAACCTCAAACTTACTTTGTAAAGTTGTAATAAGCTTAATTTTGTTTACTGCTAAAACAATCCCGCATCGTACCTGAATCTGTGGTAGAAGGTGAACCTTTGTCAACTTGTTTTTACGGTGTTCAGTTTCTTCTCGCATTTTTTCTCAGAAAAATATCATCATGCCCTACAGTTATGTTGGCAGCCTCCTCTCGGCTGGTTGGGGATGTAGGCGTGTCACAGCCGCAGGAGGTTGTTACAGTAATAAACTGTGTCATCGGGCTGTGAGGAGGCAACTGTAGCTTGTAAACCAATATGTTTCGCAAATATATAACCTTGGGAGCAGTCAGAGTCATCAGCATGTACTCTCACCATCCCTGAAAGGCAAAAACAAACAAAAAAAAAAAGCATCTCACTGGCGGCGACTTTCTGGTCAGTTGGGGTGGTCCCTTTTCCTCCGTCCTTCCACCTGTTTTGGCCACACTGTGACGGTGGGTAGCCATGTTTAGCTTCACGTCCAACTTCATGTCGGATCACTTCTTATTTCAGCTTGTGTGCGCGACTCTGACCCCACGGCAGCGGTCACACACTCTCCCACTCAGCCCTCTTCTGTTTGATGGTGCAATTAACTGTGTAGTAGTGTGTCCCCAGCTTTTCTAGACTGGTCTAGACTATGGTCTGGACTCTGGTCTCAGATGTTTTGTTATAAAAGACCATGACAGCCAAAAAACAGTGTTATGAAAAGAGTACTTTATTTAATGTGGTGGATGTCTTTAGTTATGTTCATTTTTAGAAAATGTAATCATTTCATTTATTGACATTTACTGTTATTTAAAATAAAACTGATATTACTTGAGTAGTTTTTTTTTAGTGAGTACTTTTTACTTTTAATTGAGTAATTATTAGGATGACTACTTTTTACTTGTACTTGAGTAATATTTTTCTGAAGTAACAGTACTTTTAACTTGAGTATAATTTTTGGCTACTCTACCCACCTCTGCTTGCTGCACACCGTTGGTGGTGATGTCAGTTTGCGTCGTCCCAATCCATAAAGTAGGCGGAGTCCGTGCTTGTGAACTCCACAAGTGCAGACTTCCAGCACGTACCCACAAGTCTGTACTCACAAGTACACGAGTATGCAGTACCCAATTAGGAATTGAGAAACTGCCCTTGACATCACCTCTCCACAAGTTTGCTAATTACCCACTGATTGGAGTCAGGTATGTTTTAGCAGGGAAGCTCCTAATACCTGCAGGATACGGCCCTCAAGGACTGGTTGATCCCTGGTCTAAAGTGTTCTGCCCTCGTGTTGGAAACGTGACATGCTGGTAAAACAACCAGCAGGATGTCTGTCCGATTTATGTGAGTAAAATTCCCTGCAACCTCGACAAAAACCTTCAGATGCTTATTAAGGAGTACACTTACTTTTTCCATTTAACTAGCTAACTTTCTGTTTCCAACCTTTTCTCACAGCATAAAAAAGTCTCAAAACATTTTTTTTTTAAATTTGTGCTGGTGGACAATGATCATTAATTTTTGTTGTGGTTACAGTTAGACTGAAGCAGTAAATACCGGTGGAATTTTTTCTGTAATTGGACTTTTGCAGCAGGTCAAAGTTAAGCCATGATGATTAACCCTGACAAGATATCCCGAAGATGATTAAACGCAATCAGTTAACCCTGGTTTTCCAAAGTGCATTATCTGAAGCTCTAACCTTTTCTTTGGCACATCCACGGTGTTTCCTTTCTTTCTTTCTTTTTCCTTCGAGAGTTTAAGTGACTGGCATCTGCTCCAATCATGAGCTTATTTCCACACAGCGTCATGCTCTTAGCTCTGTCATTGGCTGCCGATATAAACAGAAATCTCCACCCAGAAACGTCCCGAACACAAGAAAACAAAGCTAAAGAGCGAATTACAGGCAGGGGGAGAGAGAGTTGCATTCAAATGCACCACAGCACGCAAGTAGAGGCCCAAAGGCGCAGTTTGAGACGGATTTCCACTTGCACAAGTCTAACGTTTATTTTCAGGTAGGAAATGTCGGACTCTACCTTTTAAGCTAAATTAAAGCCCGTATGTCCTGAAATCGTCTCTCTTCATCACCTGATTTAATGTCAGGACAGAGGTGCTCTAATATAACTAAAGACTGTCTTAAAGAGTGGAGCTGTGGCAGCAGTCTGGTTAATATTCCCAGAGAGACATCCTTTAAAGATGTGATAGATGATGTAAAACACTGCATCTGACACCTGCGATTAGCTAACATTCATCAACAGGAACTAACCACTCCCCTAGAAATGGCCTCCAGGAAACACTTCTCTACAACCACCACCACCCTCCCCCATTAAAATGAATGTTGGCATCTCTAATAATAAGTCACTGAAAGAGATGAGAGGGTAAATGAGTGAATGGAAGCTGCAGTGAGTCTGCTCACAGGAAGAAATGATTAAGTAAAAGTTTATCTGGAAGGGAAAATATTAATCAGTTCACAATCAGACAGCGGGGAATAACAACTGAAAAGAAACAGCTTTATAAATAAAAAAGACGGTCAAATGTTTCCACAGCTGAGCTGCAGTTTATTTCCTCCAGTTGTGCACCATCTACCCTATACCATTCATACCGCCCACCCCTAAAACTCTGGTATTAATATTGATCTAGACTTTAGTATTTCTCTAATATAATTTTTTACTGGAATTGAAATAAACTTCATGAATACAGTATGGCTCAGATTTGACTGAATCACCCCTTTGTGTTTACTGTAAAAGAGTTGCTGTGTGATTTAAATTACAAGTAGATGTGTTACAGTTATTTCATTTAGACTAGGACCGTCCAATTTGGGGCCCTGGGGCCAAAGTTGGCCCTCAAGCTATTATTTTTGTCCCGCTGCCCATTGTAATTTTTTTCAAAATTATGATTTTCATAGCAGTGTAAAAAGTTGTTTTGATGTTTATTCATTGTTGCACTTCCCTCCTGAACACAGATGACCGCTGCAGTACAGTGTGGGAAGGTGTGTTAGTACACGTCACACCCACCACACCTATGAGAGCTCAGTAAAATCTAACCCTAACGCAGGGATGGGCAACTCCGGTCCTCCAGGGCTTGCATCCTGCAGGTATTAGGAGTTTCCTTGTAGTAACACACCTTGTGACCTGTGCAGAGCTTTACATCAAGCTATGCACAATTACCCACTGATTTGAGTCAGGTGTGTTGCAGCACAGAAACTTCAATACCTGCAGGATGCCGGCCCTTGAGGACCAGAGTTGCCCATTCCATCCCTAACGCCAGTTGCACAGTTGCAAGCCGCAGACAGATAACTTGTTCAAAGTGGCCAATGTGTGTACAACCAATTGTTGCTGTGTGACATGATGCCATAAAGCAAAATGCTGCAGTAAAGTGACGCAGCATTCTGGGAAAAAAAAAAGGTTTAGTTGCATCATAAGGCTTCTCAGCCTCAGGACGCTGTCAGACAACGATGGCTCCAGGAATGCATATGATAAATCTCTGTGTGTCATCAACATGAGTCAAAAACACATTTTTTAAGTTCAGAAAATTAGATAGTGCTACTTTAATATCTTGGCATCTTGTCTTTTGTGTTATTTACTTTTCTTTAGTGGCATTCAATCATAACACACACTCGCACTTGAGACATCTGGGCCCAGTTGTTCAAAACTCGGTTATTTTTTAACCAGCCGTTAAATACATTTAGCCGACCGTTACCTTTAACAGTCTGGTTATCTTGTTGTTCAAAACTCAGTTAACTTTAACCTCAAGATAACATATGGTTAAAGTTAATGTCACGGGGGTGGTCCTTTGTAGATACCGGCGACTGCAGGAGGAGGGGAAAGAAAGACAGGCCTCGCCAGCAGGTGGTGGTTAAAAGAAATAAAAGCTTTATTAAAGAAATAAAACAAATAAAACTACTAAACTAAAAAGTAATAAAATAATCCTAAAAGTCCAACCTAAAAAGTTATGAAAGGAAAGGATAAAAAGGGCTAAAAGGGGCTTGCAGGGCTGGCAGTGGCCGGCGTCTCTCTCCGCGTCTCTCTCGGCTCTGTCCCGGGTCCATGGTGGATGCTCCTCCCGGCAGCCGCCCTCCTGGCCATAGGCTCCCCCGGGACATCGCCACTGCTCCCGGGCCCGGGCAGTCACTCCTCCGGGCGGCCGCGCCTCTGGCCATAGGCCCTCCTTCGTAGGGTCCGCGGCCGCCCTCCGACTCCCGGGCCACTCTTCCACGCCGCTGCCTCAAGTCCCTCAGCCGGGGAACTCATGCCCTCCCCCGGCTGCACCTCCTGGACCCAGTCCTTCAGCTCTCAGTCCCTCCTGCTCCGTTGTCCGCACACCGGCTTTTATCCTTTCAGCCTTCAATTAAGTCAGGGGAGGAGTCCTTCTCCCCAGGAGCTGCCAATCAGTTCGTTAAAAGCTCCCACTAGCTTGGGAATAAAAACAGGGTTAAAACCACACAAAAACCATTAAAAAGCATGCTAAAAACCAAGCTAGTGGGCAGAGTCCAGTCTCTGGCAGCACCCGGTTGTTCACCCTGTGACATTAACACACCTAAGGACCGCCGCTAAAGTTTTAATGGTGTGGTTATCTCTCATTATGTCGTTTGTTGCTAACGCTGCATTCATGATGCCAGTTCAGAGAAGGAAGGACAGCGTTTTTTGTGGCCTTGATTTTGACATCAGGGATTATTCTAACGAAGAGCTGTGCACCACTTCGGAAAAGAATGCATTCAGGTCTGTAATTCTTTGCGAGTCGATTTGGAGCGTGCAACAAACTGTGGACACGGACTCACTATTTAGAAAGATTAATATATTACTTCCATGATTAATTACATTTTCTTCATCACCAGAGAAATTCCTGCCTCTTTTTCCTTGAAGTGAAGGGGATCGTTTGCTTATCAATACTTTCTGTGTCCTGTGTGTTCTGTTACTGGGGGTTTGCTGTACTGTGAGGCCGGATGAGGTAGGGGGCGCAAGAGTGTGAAGAGAACGGGAAGGATAGAGAGACTGGGGGATGAGGAAGAATATGTTGTGGCTAACAGCAGCCCTGTTTACGTTGGGAAAATAAAGTGAGAGTCGGCACCCCGTGTCTTCCTCACAGCAATAAGGAAGACACAGAATTACAACATTACTTTTTGCAATACCAGAAGTAAACAAAATGGGGAATTGTGAGATACATTGTTGCTAACCAGTGATGCTAACCCTATGGTTAACTTTGATGGTGCCGTTAGCTGACGGCATGATTAACCATGCTTTGAATAACGCATATTTAACAGTCGGTTAGCTAACAGCAGGTTAAGGATTTAACAGACTATTAGGGGTTAACCAGTGGTTTAAATAACCAAGAATTGAACAACTGGGCCCAGGTCTGCCAACCAATTTCTCCTAGATGCACCAAGAACCAGACAAAAAGTTAAAGGTGATCAAGCCTTTGTAGTTATAAGGGCAACTGACCCCTAAGCTGCCTCCAGCATTGAGCAAGAGTCACTACATTGTTTACACTGATATTGTAACTTAAGTGCATGAGGAAATGCATCATGACCTTGATACTGTACTTGGCAATGCATACTTTAATGAGTTACGTTTTAGCTTGATGATGTAAATAATTAGATTTAAAGAACAGTTACTTTAAATCGAATTTAAAGTAAATTAGATTTAAAGTAACTGTAACTTTTACTTATAAAAGTACTTTTATAAGTAAAAGTACTTATAAGTACTTTTACCCATAACAGGGTTTATGAGGACAAACAATATTGGCTCTAAGTTGCTTGCAAAACCATGTCATGAGTGTACTAGAAATTTGCTCTGAAGGGACATGTTGCCTGCGTGGACGTGATTGACAGCACAGAAAATACACAAGGACACTTTGCCTCAAATACCAACTTGTGGCAAAAATTATAATGTTTCCTGATGAATGTGAAAATTTTCAGATGTGACATTGATCTTTTTTTTCTTTCTTTCTTTCTTTCTTTCTTTCTTTCTTTCTTTCTTTCTTTCTTTCTTTCTTTCTTTCTTTTTTAACCATTTTCAGCATCAAGACAAACAACACAAATAAATATGTTCACTTAAAGGTTGAATATGGAACATTCTTATTAAAGACTATATATTTTTTAATAAATAATAGCTCCACAAGGCATTTTGGAGGGGTGCTGAATGAAAGTACAGCATTTCCTCAAAAATATATATTTAGTCTGAAAATAAATCTAAAATAAATTTCAACGAGTTTGACAATGGTATTATGATTACATCTACAAGCCAATACAGGCCACCATTGTGGGTTGCCAGATATGATCTCTGTGTGGCAATAGTATGTTTGGCTTAGCTAGGCTGCCACCGGGGAAAATGGTGGAGTCGGCAAGTCAAGTAGCTGCTTCAGAGCCTTGGAGATTATTATCTGGCTCAGAAGATGAATGACCTGAGAAGAACAAAAAACTGGAGTAAATTTAGGTGAAGACAACAATAAATGGAGCAACATAAACATTTTCCATGGCATCAAAATGCAGAAATGGCAAATTTTGTCCTGGATTGGTAAGCTAACTCGCTTGCTAACGTTAGCTGTCAGTTATAAACTCCTCTGCATTACTTGTTGAACATGTTGCAGGCTGCTGGTCACTTGCCGTATCAGCAACGAGCCTGGCAACCAAACATTAACACCAGCCAACCCGCCAAATGCGGGTGAATTTCAGCAGTGGCGGGTAACACGGCCACTCCCACTGGCCACTTTGGCGGGTTGAATTCTATTTACATTTTAATTGTAGTTTTCTCAAACGGCATCTGAAATAATAAACAAACTTAAAGGAATAGTTCACCCTCAGAACGATTTAACTTTATTTTCCACTTACCTTCATGGTGACCAAGACTCTGGAGCACTTTTTTAATATTTCAAATGCAGCCGGCGATCAGGAAGGCTTCTCGTTTTCCCCCAACTTTCATATAATGGGGTTCGATTGAGCCCGAGCCAACAAGGTCCTTAGAAGTCCACAAAAACTTGTCAATATTCCTCCATACTGTTGTTCAAAGTAATCCAAGTGTCCTGAGTGGGTAGCGTCCAGAATTTACTCGAAACAGCATCATTAACTATATTTTTAGAGCCTAAAGAGAAGAGTACATTACTCCACGGAGCGTGCACCTGCACATCCACGAAACCACAGAAGCCTCGGCGTTCAGAGCCAACGCTGCCGATAATACAAGCGTAGAAGAAGAAATTCACTGTTTACATTGTGTTAAGAGCAACAGAGCTGCAGACAAACCGGGACAAACACAAGAGGAGTTGGATATTGATTTAAAACAAATAACGAAAGAAAAAGAGAACGCGTGATCTCGTCTGCCGCGCCTTCCGTAGTTTCATGAACGTGCATCGGCGTGCGCGCAAGAGATGCGATGTGCTTCTATTTAGGCTCTAAAAATATACTAAATGGCGTAGTTTTGAGTAAATTATGGACACTACCCACTCAGGACACTTGGATTACACTGGACGAGCAGCATGGAGGAACATTGACAAGTTTTTGTGGACTTCTAAGGACCTTGTTGGTTCGGGCTCAATCGAACTCCATTATATGAAAGTTGGGTGAAAACGAGAAGCCTTCCTGATCGTCGGCTGAATTTGAAATATTAAAAAAGTGTTCTAGAGTCTTGCTCACCATGGAGGTAAGTGGAAAATAAAGTTAAATCGTTCTGAGGGTGAACTATTCCTTTAAATGTTAGACTAAAAGAATACAACTCCCATGAGCACTGCACATTGTTTGCTCATTGGCCTATTTGTGGCCGACGTCACTAGAGGCGGTTCCTGTGGAGAGCGCAGTTGTGAAGCAGCGCTGTTAGCTGAGATCGGCTTTCCAAAGGGGACTCCTGACTTCTGCACGACCGATCTTCAGTTCTACCTGCAGCGCTTAGTTCATGTTCAACATGAGAAAGCACGAGTTTTCTGAATGTGGCTCAGAGTCAGACCGTGAAGCAGCATCTTTTCTGTTTTTAGTTTTCTCCCAAATGTGTCAAATCCAGATCCCTCATACAGCAGCTGTTTTAACGCTGTTTTTGGGCAGTGATGATGAAGATTTAACGTGTCGGACTCGAGCACTATGGGAGACATCATAACTAATGAGTATTAAGTGATTTTCCGCTGGTTTTCTTCACCAGGAGACGTGGTCTACCTGTGTGACGAGGCTGAGCCATGCCCAAAATGATTGCTGCAGACCGGTGGAGATCTGCCCAAGCTCCGGTGTGCTCATAGAGCAAACACGTCAATGCAAGTTTGGGATGTAAACATCCTGAACGTGCATAGAAGCATGTTTTATAAACCATTCCGAAAGATGTAGCAATGTATTCACAAAGCTGCAGCATCCACTATTACTGAGGAGTGAACACATGATGGATCCGATGTGAGCGCTTTGAGTGTCCAGCAGTAAAAGCACAATACATATTGAATCCATTATTGTTATTATTATTATTACTAACCAGACAGCGACTGTAGGATGAAGGCTGTGGAGGTGAAAAGATTTAGCGGTCTCTTTTGCTTTTATTTTTTCTTCTCTGTAGTTGCCTATTTAGTCTACTGCTATAAATAAATACTGAAACAGATATGGATTCTTTTCATATTTTTTCCAGTTCAGTTTTTTACTCCCCTGCATCATTTTTAAAATGCAAAAAGAAACCACATTTTTTATTACTTTGTAAAGTATGCTGCATACTTTCATATAAAATGAGCTTTACATAGAACCCTATAGAGCTGAATGATTGATAATGACCTGAAGTGTTAAACATTTTATTTAGCCTTTATATGAATGTGTACAAGAGTCATTTACGTTTAAAAAGCTTGTAAATCTAGTTTAAATAAACTTTAGCAGGCCGTAGTTGGCTTTAATTCTATTAAACATCTTTTCTCAATAACAAAATTGTGGCTAGTGAAAATGTTGAGTGGCTACTAGTAACTTTGGAAAACCACTGGCCACAGTGGCTGGTGAACAAAAAAGTTAATGTCAAGCCCTGCTGGCAACCAAATGACTGGAGTTTTTCTGCCGTTGCAACTGCAACCATAGCCAACCTTTAATGAGTAGTTTGTACAAACTGAAAACTTCTATTTTTTTTTCTTTTTTTCCCTTTTTTAACAGCATCTTAGTAAGGGATACACTGCTGAACTCCACCTCTGTTCTAAGGTCTGAGCTTCAAAAAGACTTTGTGAATTTTAATAGAATATAGAGTTTTTCTGAGGCACAAGGGGCTGTAATTAGTGTTTTCTTAAGACGAATGCAGTCATGTCCTCACTGGCAAGGCTGCATTTAATGAGTAGCACTATCACTGCACTCATATTAGCAGGACAAACAAATGAGAGGAGGAAAAAATACTGACTCCTACTTCATCTGGGCCAAACATGACAGCATACAGCCAATATTTTTCATTTTCTTCCTACAACAACAGTAATTGACCGAGCCACTGTTTAGGAAAACAGTAAAAAAGAAAAAAAACAAAAACATGGTACCCATTATAAAGAAGAATTACAAATCCATAAGAATACAATGATCAAAGTATACCATTGATCGGAAGTAAACAAACCCTGGTTCCTGCTTTTTTTGTTTTGGCTACAACATGCAAAACCACATAATAATACAGATTTTCACTGCAGTTTTCATTGTTCCATAGTAGAAGCAGCTTGACATCACAATACTACTTCCTTTCCATCACCTGGCACAAGTTCAACACTTGTTTTGCATATGCTTAAACATCTGCCATTTCAACAAAACAAGGGAAGGAGCGTGTGTAGGCTATGTTCAGAACAAAAGCGACAAAAGTGGCAAAGATGCCCGGGGCTGGGCGACAAACAGGACAGCTTCCAAAGCGGCAAGATATTTATGTCGCTTTGGTCACTCTTCACGTGGCTGACGTCAATGTTAAATCGCACCAGTCATTTAAAGGAGCTGCAAAGCGGACGGACAGTGTCGTTGCTGTTGCTCAACTTCCCCTCAGTTAAAGTTGCAGAGCTGCAGAACGTTTTGTGTGGTCATTAAATACAGGAGAAAAAAATCACAGAGCATGAACATACTTTAAAATCACTATCTAATTAGTCACAAGCGGACTGAAATGCAGTATTGAGCAGAAAACAACTAGTGGCGTAATGATTTATCCACTGCAGGAGGATCAAACTTTTACAACTTTGGAATACACTAAAATATGGCGGATCCAAAAAAGCAGTGATGACAACAAACCCAGAATATACAGCTTCAAACTTTGCAATAGAGAAAAGACAGAGTCAGCACTGCACGAGTGGCTGTTTCTGTGATCATTGTTTGTAAAAGAAACAGAAGAACTTCCGCGCATGATCACCCAGCCCGTCCAGTTTGGCCGGTAGCATCAATCCAGCCACAGTTGGCCTGCTAGTTTAGCCGACCAACTTCATGCAATGTAGAGCAACTTCACATTATTTTCCACGTTGTCCAACACTGATGTATAGAAATCAATGCACACAAACAACACAAATTCACAAACTGTGCGACTGTAATGAGCAGAACATGCGTCTGCATCCTGGTCATTTTCTCACAATTATGCAAGAGCCGGTCCGTTTTAACACATGTTAAATGCGTGATTACGGTGATTACATATATTTTTATTTAATATTTTGTTTATCACAGAAATGCATTACCCTGCACAGGGAGGGAACGAGGTCCCGTATGACAAGACAAGCAGACACCACATGTAGCTGTGCTGCAGCCGAGACAAGGTGAGGAGCGTGCCCGTGCGTGGGTGTGTAGGTGTGTGTGTGTTTTATAGACCTAAAGATAAATACCCAAGAGTTAGAAAACTTTTCAGAAGAACGGGGAAAGGGGTGAGGCGGTCAGTAAATGAAACTAATCCCCGTTCATATTTGTTATTACTGTAACATTAACATGCTCTGCCATGACTATGAATATGCCCGTTTAACCCTTAAAATTATCTGGGCTCATCATGGATGTGGATGACATCGTTGTGATGTGTGCTGCTGCTTGTACACCTGAAGAGGACGCCATCGCTGGGTTTGGGTGCAGGAGGTTTCCTCAAGTGTATCTATCTTCGGCTTGCAATCCAGGGGGCGTGTCCTATAGTGGGCGTGTCCCATAGTAGGCGTGTCGCGTAGTGGGTGGGTCTTGATAGGTTTAGGGGAAGGGTCATGGGTACGGCTGGATTTTACCGCGCTCTCATAGGCCTGGTGGGCGTGTTGTCGAGTGACGTGACTTGACGACACGCATCTGTCTTGCGAGCCGCAGATAGATCCTTCTCGGTTTCCTCGGCTGTGGTGGAGCTGCAGCTGCACAGAGAGCGGTTCCAGGTTCGACGTCGAGAAGTTTTTTTTTCTTTCTTTTTTTTAAACTTTGGTCCCGGTAGCCAAAAAGAAGAACATTATAAAGGATGAGCCTGAACACAGGTTATCAGCCTCGGCATCCATAACAGAACGAGTGTGTTCTCGGAACCAAAGTCACATGGGCTGTTCTTTAGACCCGTTTGATTGAAGGACATCTCTATTATGACTTGATGCTGCCGGGCTGCCGCTGAACTCATAGCTAATTAGCATAAAGCTAAGTGAAGCTCGATTCCTTATCTGGTGCCACTTTGGATGCTTTTGTTGCTCTGGACACGCGGCAGACACTTTAGTCGCTCAGGACGCCTGGCTCTCATTGAAAATACTAACTTCCGGCATCCTTGCAGCTTTTGTCGCTTTTGGTCTGAACGTACAGTTAGAGTGGTATTAAAGGTTTACATGACAGAGGAATAAACCAACCATTTATTTTAGAATTAAGTTTTATTTGGAATTAGGAGTTTACATGGTCTTCTTGAAGCAGAATTACCTTTTATTTGAAATTAAAGAGGAATTAAAACTCTCATGTAAACATGGCCAATGACCAGATTTTTTTTTCTCTTTTGGTCACTTCAGGGAATCTCCTTGTGAGCAGCTTTTGGAACTGTGTGACGTAACCAAGGCAGTTTGATTCACTTGAGTGAAGTGCAGGATGGAGGCAAATGGAATGAAGGTGGGGAAATTTTTTTTAATTGCCCACCTGACAGAACTGAGTCTCCAAACCATACTGGTTTGAATGTGTGGTCCGGCGCACCAGATTTCCCTCCTCAGTAAAAGGGTTGGGTACAGTAATGATATGATCTGCCCAGAGACCAGGTTGATTGAAATTTTGATTTGCTACAACCTGATTGGCCCTACATGGGCACTTCAGACAGTGAACTACATTTATCAGACAAGACAGCTTTTAGAAAATAAATAAACTTACAAGTAATGACAACGTTGTGGTCGCCTCCTTCAGTGTTGCTGCAGAAGGGTTTTTTTGTGGTCATTTGTTTTTTAAAGCCATTTGTTTAAAGGTAGAGTCTAAAGTCCCTCCAGCGTTTCTGTTTGCAAACAGTATTCAAACTTAGCGCTCCTCCCTCTCAGGCTAATGGCCGCCTCATTCTAGCTAGCCTATTCAACTTCAAGCTTCTCCTTCAGAGCTCAGAAGCGGGTACAAGCCAAACTATTATTAACCCTGGTTTTCCAAAGTGCATTATCTGAAGCTCTTACCTTTTCTTCGGTGCATATACAGTGTCTTCTTTCTTTCTTTCTTTCTTTCTTTCTTTCTTTCTTTCTTTCTTTCTTTCTTTCTTTCTTTCTTTCTTTCTTTCTTTCTTTCTTTCTTTCTTTCTTTCTTTCTTTCTTTCTTTCTTTCTTTCTTTCTTTCTTTCTTTTTCCTTCAAGAGTTTGAGTGACTGACGTCTGCTCCAATCATGAGCTTTTTTCCACACAGCGTCATGCTCTTAGCTCTGTCATTGGCTGCCGATATAAACAGAAATCTCCACCCAGAAACGTCCCTAACACACCAAAATCATGCAAAAGAGCGAATTACAGACAGGGGGAGAGAGACTTGCGTTCAAACGCACCACGGCCCGGGAGTAGAGGCCCAAAGGCAGGTTTGAGACGGATTTCACTTGCTCAAGTCTAACGTTTATTTTTTACGGGGGGAACTCCGGACTATACCTTTAAAACCCTGACTTGAATTCACTCACGTTCAGCAGTCAGACTAGCTCGACTCACACAGTTGTATCAGCTGGGGGAGGAGGGGAGGGGAGGGCAGGGAGAGCAGAGCGGAGGTTGGAAGGATAGCAGAGGGGGAGGTTGTTTTCTTAGTGTGCACTAATTGGAAAATATGAATTACATAGAATGATAAGCTGCTGTCTGATTCAACCATTTTAAAACAAAGAAACAAAGCTGACTGCCCATGAACAGGGACTCTGATACTCACTGGTGACTTTCATCAGAGCAAAACAGATGACATTCTACCCCCAAAACCTCATAAAATGGAAATTTGTTTGCATGGCACTTTCGGGCAGGAAACATTGAAAAGTTTTGTCGTTGTTTTTAATGCATTTTTATATTTGGCACGAAGGAAAATAAAAACCAATTTTCCTTCCTCTGCACTCATTTAGCTTTCTAATTAAACAGCATGTTTCAGACTATAATCTTCTAAGAATGCAAAGTTTTTTTTTAATACCAAACAACTAAAGTATCTAATAAACAAGCATTGAACTGGTTTCTGCTGTAATCTGCGCTTAAATGCAAAAACAAAAAAATAAATCGAGACAACATTCACTTCAGGCTTTTCTCATCTTCTAATTGTCATCATAACAACTTAGCAAAATTAATGGAAACAGAATGAAGTGGAAGCCTTTGCATTGTCACACATTAGCATGCTAATTAAAATACTATCAAATCCTACAGTGCTCACATCCTCACAATCCTCCCAGTCACTAACACAGCTCCCCTCTGGTCTTCCGTTGACCTCTCACCCCTGCACGCTCCGAGGATGACACTGATTTCATTAATCCTCTGTGGCCTCACATGTAATTAAGCAGCCCACAGAGCAGCTAGGGGTGAATATCAATCACTGAAGTGGTTGACGACGTGGGTGGAAGCTCCTCTGTCCCTTCACATGCTCAGATGTGTCCATCAAATTCAAAGCAGCAGCATCCGCAGCAGCTGCATGAAAGACGTTAATACCAACGTGAGGCATGAATCTCTAAAAACTCCAGCAGATTCTGAGCTGATTAGGATGCTACCTGCAGTCAGGCTGATTTACTGTTGTAAAAGGAATTATTTTACATACTGTTTTAATGTTCACTGACTTTCCAAGAGCTTTATAATGCAAGCACTAGTATTGCCTAGTTCCAGACCCATAAGATGTCATCTGAATTGAAGAATTTGACACAAGATCCACCAAAGTGGGGCTGCAGATAGCTGCTGGCTGCTCCATGTGTTGGTGGGCATTGATTTTAATTTGCCCAGCAATTCACTGACTAATATGTTTTGCAGGAATACTAGATGCTCTTTCAACCATGCTCATTAAGATCAGGGCCCAAACTCCTTGTGTTTCATGTGTTTGTCTGTATGTTTGTGTTTTCTTTTTTCTTTTATTTTCAACACATAATGAAATTATTGAATGTGCAGGTCAGATGTGTCCTCTCCTTTACACATAAATGAGCATTGCTGTGTTTCACCAACATATATTTTGCATACCTTTGAATACATATCCCTCCAACACACTGGTTTTCAAATGGGGCTGTCGTAAATATTATAACCAAACTTTAAATTCTCATGTTCTGAGGGTCCTAAATGTGTTTCCTGCAGCATAATGATATGCATGTCTTCTTTTCTTATCTTTTTCATTACCCGTGCCCGCTTTACAGGATTACACAATCCGTTGACATTAAATGACTTTAATTTCAGCTTTTGACTAAGCATCATAAAAATAAAATGATTCAGTTTGATTGCTTGTCTTGTAACTTTTAACTTTAAACAAAACCATTACGAACAAAAACAGTAACAAAACACAACATTGAAAAAAATGTGTAGACTCCCAAGGTGGAGTAAATTCAATCCCCCCATTCTCATTTTTAACAGGTAAGGGGAAAGGTCTACCAGGAAGGGTCCCCTCCTAGAACAAGTAAATACCCCAAAGAGAGCTTTTCACTAATCATTTTTGCTCCTTTAAGTTAGGGCGCTTGAATTGTGCTGTATTTGGAATGCAGATCCATCTTCTATCAGCTTTTCACTCTCCAACAACTTCTCCACAAACTCTAGCCCTCTGTTCCTTCGGGTACTCCGTACATTCTTATGTTGTTTCATCTTCCTCTTGATTCCAAATCGTTAATCTTTTCAATCAGCGCTCTTTGATCTTTGAGTGTTTCTTTGAGCACTTCATTTGCTATTGTAGACCAGCTTTCCAGCTCCTCAATGCGCATCGCCGCCTCCTCGAGTTTATTATGGTGTTCCTGGAGGGCTAGCATTGTAGAAGCTAACCGCTGGTTAATCTGTTATCTAAATTCTGTCAGCTTCTCTTTCAATTCTCGCTTAATATCTTCTCTAAACAACGTCAGTTCTGCGTTTACTGTAGTTGGACTCGAAGAGCGCCTATTTGGTTGCTTATGATCTTTTAAAGTGAAGGAGGCAGAGTCATTGCCATTGTCAGTTTCACAGGCATGGCTGGCATTGCATGTTGTTTTGCCTGCTTCGTGTCTTCCTTTCTCAGCCATTGTTTGGCTCCTTGCTTGAGTACCCCCACTCATGCTCCGAGTCATCTTACAGCTGAATTTGCTGAATTTGAGGGGCTCTTGGCCTGACTTTTCCGGAGCTAGCGCTTCACAAATCCATTTTGTTCTGCGTCATACCAGAAGTCCCCACAAAGGAGTTAAATTATCTTAAAAATATTGTTTTAATTATTCAGAACAGACATTGTGAGAAAGGTTGATTGTTTAAGATTATGTGCTTGGCCAAATGAAACCCCTGTATATAACAACATCAACCTGTTGCAACCACATAAAAGAAATAAACCAGATATTCAGGATCCTCGTGTTTAAAAGTCTGGGCAGCTTTGATACCAAAAGAAAGTATACTCACAAAATTTGGCAAATAAACAGCCAACACTCATTTTTAGAAAACTGTGCATATCTGTGCTCTTTTGCATCATTTCTTAATATTGTACCTCCTAATGAATGTGAAAGTGGACAAGTCTGTCACCTCACTGTGGTTGCTCTCGTAAATGTGTAAAGGACTATAAAGACACTTTCTATCTATTGTCTTATCAACATGTCAAAAAATGTTGCAAAGTAGAAAAGGAGCTGAAGGAGTGCTGATCAACAGAGTTGGAAGCCAGAAAAAAAAAAAGAAAACATTACTTGGCAGTTTGTCCTCTGGGATCAGTCACAAAGTAAAACTAATGGAGTGGCAAGGAGTCACAATAGCAGTTAATGCAGCCTGCTAAGAGAAAGATGCATGAGCAGAAATTAAAATGAAAAGTGGTCTGACATCCCGTGGTCTGAACGGCCTCTGTGGATGTAAAGCAAAGATTGACAGTGCAGGCAACAGGATGTGGATATCACAGGTGTAGGTTCTTGAAAGCCAGAGATGACAGCTCATGAGGAGATTGTGGCTCCTTTTCCTTCCAAATCTGGGTCCCGCTCAGCATAATCTTCCATGAGAAAATCTCCTGATAATCTCACAAGTCAATCATCATCTTGGGCCAGTAAACAGTGTGATCCCTGAATACACACTCTCAGCACACAATTCCATTTAAAATATCCTCCAACAGAGCAAGAGCTGTCATTGTTTATGGAGCTGGCACTGTCACGTTTGTGCATCCTTTTATGAGCCTCAGTTTTTGTTTTTTACACACCATCATCTACATAAGATAATTAACTTATTCAGTTAGCATTTGCCCACCTGTCAGGGAGATTTGCTCTCTAGAGAGATAGCTGTACCTCTGTATCGCAGCAATTGTGCAGTCCTGACATGGCCTCATTTGTCCTTGTCACATAAAAAGAGAAACAGACCAAAGATACTCCACTGTCATTTGTAGTTTGATGCTCAGTAATAATCTGTATTGGAGTGAGCAGTTGACCGCAGCTAAATGAGTTGGAAGAGGATGCATGGTAGTAGGAGGCCGGGGAGATCAGCAGCTCATGGCAGGAAAGTTGAGCAGGCAGATTGTGCAGGTCTGCAACAACACAGCCGAAATGAAGATGAGTGAACAAATGAAACTGTGTCAGGGTTAAGCACTAAAGTATATATCAAAGCAAACACACATCTCATTATAGTCTTTCCCACACACACACACACGGTCACAACTACAACCACTAATTTCTGTCTCTTAACTGAAAGCAGGAATAAAAACATTAATTGAAATTAACATCTGGCTTGACAGATTCTTGAGCACCTTTTCAACGCCAGCCTGAGTCAGAAAAGAGTTCCTGTCTGTGGAAAACATCCTTGCTGAGAATTAAATCAACATTTTCTAGGTTTTTGCTTCAGTCTGTGGTCTCTACAGTATTTCCTCACCATTGAAATCATGAGATGAGGTTGATATTTCAAAGATGAAGATTTGGCTTGAGAAAAAAGTAAGCAACGCTCTGGATGACTCCAAGCAGGTCCCTGCATTAAAAGGACATCTCCTCTGCTTTATGTCCTTTTCTTTCTTTTCCTCATATTACCCATTGGCATGATTCTGCTCTCTGTGGCCGAGTCGCAGTACATCCTTTTCTTCTGGCACCTTATGGGAAATTAATTCATTTATTGCTAAAGTGTCTTAATAATTACAGTGACATCGAGGTTAATTGCCTAATCTCAACTGCATTGGAGGCGTCCTGTTGAAATCCCCACACAATCTGTTCCAGAAACAGTAGCCAGAAGATCCTGTATAACCAGAGGGGAAGCTCTGACCTAAATAAAACTTGTTTTTTTTTTTTCCTTTTTTTTTCTTAAACATCCAGCAGGTAGCAGACAGGGAGCTGAGGTATGCTGTCACCTGTTATTAATTCTCCACTTTGATTTAGCGCAGGAAACTTGTTCTGGAGCACAGGGAGGGAGGCTGAGATTTTTTTTTAAGATATGGAGATTCACTTAAGCAATGTCAGCCAAGGACTTCTGTTAGTACCTGTAGAAGTACCACAATTTGCTTTTATTTCAAAGACCTGAATTATGACTCAAACTCACTTTCTGCTGCATCTGCAGCTTTCATTGCATCATCAAATCATCTTTTGCACTTTCCGTCTCTTAACAAGAGGCAGCTTTATATGAAAAATAATAAATACTGAAAGAGTGTTGGAGATTTGGGCAACAAGCAATCATTCTAAACTCCCTATAACCAATGCTGCTATATGATGACGGAGTGTGATGCTGTTGTAGAGGTGACCTATTTACTTAGAAAGAGCTTGTTTTTTAATGTCAGACTGTTGTTTTTCCACTGCATTTCCAGTTCATTGTTTGTCTGTCACCACTTTCAGACATTTATTGTGTTACTTTAGTCTGGAGGCAGCTAAATCTGTTGGCATTGTGTCTAAATGAGCACTTAGCTGCTTTCTGAAAAACTTAGCTGTGGCTCTTAATCCCTCCAATAATTAAGGGGTCTGGTCTGCTCTCCATGCATGCAGTTCAACAGTTTTCCAGTGGTGTACAGAGTAGGAAAAATTTGATCCACCTTTATTTTATATAGGGCTGATTCACAACAATGTGAATCTTGAAACAAACCCTGATCCAATATAAACGCTCATTCACACTCAGGTGTGGACCAACTAAAGCCCTGTTTCCATCAACAGATCAGACTCAGGATGGGATAATTTAGTTCACTATACCCTGATCTCTGTTTGCATTACTGCAGCAAACTGTACCCTTACCTAGTTGGTGGCACATCAGCCAGAGACAGGGACAGAGACAGTTTTAGAGTGTTTTCACGAGAAAGTGACTACAGAGCATCCCAAAGTTCTTGGGATTCTTTCAGCCTCACACAAATGACAGCGAGGAAACCACTCATCTAACCCACTGGAGGGAGGCAGCGACGCCAACGCTGATGCCAGAGGTAACGACACAGGAGAGGAACATGGAGGTGGGGAGGAGGAGAAGCGGCGGGCACACGCACGTCAGAGAGAGAGGAGGGGGAGGACGAGACAGCGCATTAAGGCTACAATATACTTCTCCGACTGCGTAATGCGTTATCCAACTGCGTGTCGAAGGAGACCCCTCCAGCCTTCATAGTTCTCCGTCATGGTGCTGGATAGCAGTGCAATTTCCCACCTTATCAGTAGGGGTCGCTACGCAAGACTGACTCACTTATATGATGCCGATGGTCGTAGCCTCTGTGGTTATTTTGCTTCCAGTTGCAATGAGCAATGGCTTTCGAGAGAGAAAGACTATTGTTGTTGCAGCAGCTGAATAACAGATAGTTTTGATGCAAAAATTAAGACGATGGGGCGATTTTGGAATTTCCTCACTTCTTCGGCCAAACGTTCTTCGGTTGGACTCATATCTGCGTCTTCGTAGGCTAGCCGGTTTAAAAATGGCGCGACTAGTGTTTACTTACCAGTAGACCAATCACAGCCCTTGCCGTCTCCGTCGTCCCTTGACGGAGTGATGGACACTTGAAAAATATTTTGTGCAGCCGGAGACGACAGAGAGGCTCTTCAACAGGCTCTCCATCGATGTAAAGTGCTCTCCGTAACCTATGTAGAGCACTTTATGGGCTACTGTATATTAGGCTTTAGCGGAGATCAGGGCCTCCAGGGAAAACTTTGACCGGCCCAAAGTCCGAGCTCGCTGGGTAAAAATGGGACCGACGCCTTGTCAAAGTAAAAGTGCTGATATTTCCGCGTCAGAGCGCATATTTCAGTCGCAAAGTAACAGCGAGTGTGTAAACAGAAAACGGCTGCGTTACTCTCCATCAAACATGAGGGTGATCATGTTTATCATTTAGCAGAAGGCAGTGACGTCCACGAAGACAGACTGGCCAGCTGTCCAGGTGTACCTGCCTCTCACCTAATAACAGTTAGGCTCCAGCAGCCTCCTGCGGCCCTGAAATGGACCAGCGGTGCAGAAAATGAATGAATGACAGTGACGTCCACAGAAAAACCAAGATTGCTTATATTAATCCAGCAGCTGACTGTGGGACAGCAGACTCCACTCTAGAGAAACAGTTCGACGACCGATGTGAATACTGGACCCAGGTTCTGTAGAGGGTTGTTGCAGGGGCGTTCACTCCTGGAGTGAACCATAGGTTTGGAAACATCAACAATGGCAGTTATTTGAGCAGCATGAAACTAATTGTTGGAAAAATTACCCAGTGAATGAACGACAACACTCAGATCTGTGAGAAGACAAGCTTGATTCTTCACTCAGGCCCGAGGAGTCCATCACAGGTTGTAGGCCGATGCTGAACTGAATACATTTGTCAAGCATTGCTTTTTATACACCCTCCTTATCATTGTCCAACCTCCTCCTTGGATCCTTCTTCCATCCACCAGTGAAAGTTTTCCAATGGGGGGAGAACTCATCAGTCCTTGGGCCTTGTTTACTCATGTCCCCACCAAGACCTCCAGGCGTTGGTGGGGACATTTTTGCGTTTGTCTCTGGGAAGGTGTGACAAGGTCTCTTCTTGTGCTCACGTCATAAACCCAACATTCTCCCAACGCTAAGCAGCCAGTTTGATCCTTTCTTAAAGGCTAGTTTGATTTGTTGCTGCTATTATTTATTTATTGATTCATATTTTATTGTTAATGGTGTTTATTGGCCCTGCGACAGACTGGCGACCTGTCCAGGGTGTACCCTGCCTCTCGACTGAAAATAGCTGGGATAGGCTCCAGCAACCCCCGCGACCCTGAACTGGATAAGCGGTACAGAAAATGACTGACTGACTGACTGATTTTATTGTTATTTATTCATCAGATTTTATATTACTACCATTATTATTATTATTATTCATTCTGCTCACATTATTGAAACATCAATACCATGTCAAACAAGAAAACAAAACACTCAGAACAGCCTTAGATATTATTTTCTATAATGAGACTCTTATTTAAAAATGAGGAAAAAAATCAAGTAAATTTGGAGGACGACGTTTATTGTAAATGTTTAATCACTGGATAAACACAGTCCCTCCACCCTTCCCCTTCGCGCCACCCGGTCGCAGAGCCTCTTGTGGAGTATGTAATGATTTGACGAAAATAATTTTTTTTTCTTGCTCTTGCAGCCTCACGGGCAAGAACAAAGTTCTCGCTTCTTGTGGAGTATGTAACAAACTTAAGCCATAATCAGCTGGAAACTCACATATTTTTATTGCCACATAGTGGAAAACCAATCATCAACAATCAGCATCAGTCCAAAAGAATCTGCAATGAAAGTAGCAATACTCAGTTAATTCAGCTTTTCCAGGAAGGCATAGGACGATTTTGTAACATGCCTGTTAGCTCGTCTCTTGTGATTTGTTGTCCAGTACTTCCCCATTCTCCTGCAGTGTCTGCTGGTCTGTACCCTCCATCCTCCTGGTTTCACCTGGCTAGATCTTTGAAGAAATTTTCTGATTTGCTTAAGTTATTTGATCAAAAATAGGCCTATTAAACCACGGGTTCAAAACCTTTTTGACCTCAGGGCCCAAATTTTCCTGTACAAAGTAGCCCGGGGCCCATAAAATGTTAACGCTTTTAATTTAACTGATCTAATTTTTGTTTTAATTTGTATTTAGTAACTAAACAGAATCCACTTTAACAGCTAAAATTTTGTCAAATACCATACCGTACCGCCCTCTGCCGCATATCCGAGGTTGGGTCACGGGGGCAGCTATCTGAGCAGGGAGGCCCAGACTTCCCTCTCCCCTGCCACAGCTGCCAGCTCATCCGGGGGGATCCCCAGGCGTTCCCATGCCAGCTGGGAGACATAGTCCCTCCAGCATGTCCAGATGCCCAAGCCACCTCATCTGACTCCTCTCAATGCGGAGGAGCAGCGGCTCTACTTTGAGCCCCTCCCAGATGACCGAGCTCCTCACCCATCATCTTTGTCAAATACATGACATGATATAATGAGATCATCATGATGACATCATGTGGATGTTCCCCTTCACAGACAACAAGACACAAATAGGCTAGCGACTCATGGAATAAAATCAAGCTGCTTTAGGTATAAGTTTGATAGTTCAGGTCAGGCTTATAAACACAGAAACTATAACATTAGATTTTAATCCAGCAAGACAGGAGGGACTGAAAATAACTGACAAGAAAAAAAGGGAAATTTGGAAATAATACTCATAAAAAGTTCAAAGTAAATAAACTGTAAACAAAATGTGTAGTTATTTGTTGAAAGGTAGAATCCGGAGTTTTCTTCCTGAAAATAAACGCTCAGTTAAAAAAAAATCTGCAAAAGTGTTTTCCCCAGAAAAGCCTCCAGAGCAATGTTTTGCTCTTCTTTCAGTGAAGAAATACTCGGTAATTCCGATAAAACTTGAGCGATAGCCACGCTGACGCTAGTTTCATCCGCTGAAGCCGCCATCTTTTTTAGACTGAACTGTCGTTTCTCGTTGCGTCACACCTCAACCCGCCTCAAAGCCAATGCTGATTGGACGTTTGTTTGGTGAACTGCTCCACATTCTCTTTAACGGAAAGTAGCCAGACTGATCTGCGAGTGAAAACCTGAAGCTCGTGAGATCAAGATGGTCTCACGAGGTTAGTGGCCCACAGTTGCAAAACTAAAAGGTTTTTGACGCCTTCTAGGTGGCACTCAAGGCCTACACATAGGCCACGGCCTCATGGCTATTACTGTTAACATCATTACTACTGTAATTCCAGCTTCTGCTTGACTTTCCCATCTCCACCACATAACAGACTAAAACAATGCCTATGCTAATCTAGTAAGTCATACAAGGGAAATAAATTTGGCTTCCTTTAACACTTACATGAACTAGGATGGTGGTAGGATATGTTATACAGAAGCAACCACATTTTATGGTTCAAAATGAACCAGTAGGGGTGTCCAAATTTTTGGCCTGTCAGTAGAAATGTGACCCATACCTCTATGACTGACTGTCAGTGCTTTAACTGACTGATGAAGCCATTAATGTTACTAATCTGGCACCTGTAAAAGGCTTCTGCCTGCACAGATTAACACCACTTGGTAGGATTTATTGAAACTTATTGAGGAGATGGAGCAATGACATAGAATCTGAACATTTTGGGTCCAGATACTTCTCCATAGAACTGCAGGATAAGACATTGGCCTTGACAGAGGACTACTGTACTGTCCAAGTGCCCCTCTAGTTGATATTGATCCACAGCTCCTCGTATATCTGTATGACACCCTGTTCTTGTTTCAGCCCAATAAAATCTGAATTATTATTTCATAAAAGTCAACATAAACCTGAAGTGTGCCATTAACAATGAAGGGCCCTTCAGTCTGAAACACATGACTAATCTACTGAGTGATTTATTGGGGTCCTTAAAAGTTTGTGAACCATTTTGAATTGTTATGAATATGACCTAAGCATAATCAGAAAGTCCACCGGCCTGGTCTGTTTTTTCCTCACAGGCAATAGTTATGCATGGTGATTAACTTTGATTCTGTTTTGAGGATAACAATATGGTAGGTTTGTAAGTATGCACATTAATAGATGTTTGGATTTTGTGTGATAAGTAGAGCGGAATGGATGGACAGGTGGACAGACTCTTTAATTTTACCACTTGAATCAGGGGAAAAAAACATACAGATATAAAGAATATTCATTTTTTTCTTTTCATGTAAATTTCTCAAAAATAGCTATTGGCTCTAGAAGTATCAGACTTTACTCTCCAAGTTTCCAGGTGTCTGCCCTTCCTTTCATTTCCAATAGTTTTTCTAAACTTTTCCCAGCTTTTTGTGTGCAGTTTAAAGGTAAAATTGCAGCGGAATCTGTAGAGCAAACCTGCTTTCTCCCATCAGTACTCAGGTGGTGTGGCCGCCTTGTCAGTACAATGTCCAAGCTGTGCTGCTGATTGATGTCGACCTGCATCCAGAGGTGATGGATGTTGGTGCTAAGGCAAGCGGCAGAACAGAAGCGGAGAGGGGAGGCGGAGGTCACAGTGGACATAGGCCAGCACTCTGTCTATGTACACTGACAAGACTCCCTCCTTTCTCCTGGGACAAAGAGTGTCACTCACATGTGAGAAAGGTCAGTAATCTGTGATTAATAAGACAGAGCAAAGGGATATCTGCTGCGGACGGTTCCTGAAGTGACAAACATCTACTCTATGCTGTAATTATGAAACTTGTAGTGTGCAGTGATAAAGATTCATTTAATTTGGAGAATGGCTCAAAGGGGCCAAAAACGGCTACTGAATGAATTTGGGACCAGATGTTACAACAAGACATGAACCAGAACTCATACAGTGTCAAACTCTTCAGGATGTATAAATATTAATATTCTCAACAGTGACTTGCTTATTCAACTGTCTGTCCTGTGGTCACATTAAAAATGACAGGCACTGACAGCCTCAGCATGACATCAACAACAGCTAACACTCAGTTACAGTCGGTGGTATTTCTTTTTATTTTTATAGCCAATCAGACTGCCCTTCACGTGTCGACACGGCAGTGTACCGGTTGCTCCAGTCACGCTGTCCACAACCACTGACGGCCTATTTATCTCTGTTGGAAATGGCAGCAGCGGTGGCAGCAGCCCCCTTTGGCACTCTGACGGCAGGAAGAAAAGGTGAACAAACAGCTTTGCAAAGTGGAAATGCTGAACATTCAGCAATATGTCCTCCATCCTCTGGGGCAAACAACGCATTTCATTTAGTGCTTAATAGGTTGTCATAACATGGCAGACGGTCTGAGTGAGTGATTGAACAAACCATTAGCTCCCCCTCTACTGTGCTAGTTTGGGCGGGGGAAGGGGGGTGGGGTGGTCTACTATTTGATGGGGAGACTTATGAGTGTATTTTTTAAATATAACAGCTTTTAATGTGGGGGAAAATAAAATACCAGCACCTTAAACTCATTGTGCTTCAAATTTCTTTTCCTCCATGTCATGAAAAACGAGGATACTTTCCATATATTTTACATTTAGATTAATACTCCAAGTGAGGGGGACAATAGCCAACACATATTGTTGTTGCAGTGGGGGGTGGGGGGGTCCATCAAGTTGCTGCTTTTTGTTTACCCTGATTACTTATATGTGTCAACAAGCAGGTGAACACACCCTAACCCCAGTATGCTGCCTTCTTGGCAAGACTGCTCTTGTTTTCTGATTGTAGTTTTCATTCAAGCATTTTTGACCGTCTAATCTTTTTTTCTTTGAATAATAGGCTGACATTTTTTATCGAGTCGACATTTCTCCTATCTTTCACAAATTAGTGGAAATCTGAAGGAAACAATTTACCACTGACACAGTTTTGAAAGGAAAGATCTGAGCCAGGTATTTTCAACCTGTTACAGCTCATAAAGGTTGAAATCCTAAAATGATGTACACCAAAAAGCTAAAGAAAAAAGAAAAACAAAGTGCCCCATCCTTGAACCGAGTTGCTGATCCCTGATGTTTATTAATTCCATTGTTTTCTGCCTTTGACCTCTGAACTGTTCGCTGCCATCGTTTTCCCTGATTCTGCTTCTATGCCTCCATCTGCAAAATGCTGCAGCAGCGCATACGGAGGAGCAGGAAGTGTCTTTATTGACGCCTGCAGTCAGCCAATCTCCGACAGCCACTTGCTCTGCTCCAACAATTAGCAATGACCTTAAGGGCGACTGATAAGGTCGGTGTCGATGGATTTCTACCATATTTACTTACATAACCCAATCATGAGCTCGGAAGATGAATTACTCCACAAACTGTTTCAGGCAAGCCTGGTAGATGTTAATTTATAAACTTTGATTCATATATTTAGAAGTGAAGTGAGTTATTACAAAGCAGCATAGAACAAGAGGAAGAAATATGGAGAAGAATTTAAAACTAGAGCAATGACAGAGGAGGACATGAAGGGAGCAAGTTCAGCTCAGTCCTTGGCTCATGCTGCCAGAAAGTAGTTATGAACTTAGTTAAATTAGTGTTTTCAACAGACGTTGCTCCTACTAAGAACCCAACAAGTCAATTTTTTTACGTGTTTGGAGTAGCACAAATCCTGAATACATTATCAGAAAAGGAAACACAAATAACTACATGCTTCAGTATCCACCTTATTCCTATGACCCATGAGCCCTTGCGTGAAACATGCGAGCAACTTCCGGTTCGACCGGAACCAGCATTTATTTACATGCTAGATGTTCACGCTACTCCACGTTTTACGAGCTTTTTAGGTAAACTACGTGGGAACATCAGCTGTCACAGCTCAGACAGGACAATGTCACATTCCCTCCAACTCCTGCAGCAGAGAGGTGGGAGGAGGATGATGAAGATCTGGCCAAAAATAACAAACAGCAGCCTTTAGCTCCTTCTTAGCTCTGTCACGTCTGACTGTGAAGCAATGGGCAATCGTAAAAGCTCCGAGGCTTATCAGTAATAATAATAATAATGATAATGGTGTGCATAATAATAATAATAGTAAACAAATTTAATTTGACAGGTGCCTTATCAAAGCACCAAAGGACACTGTACAAAGCGGACAAAACATTAAACTAAAACACTAAGCAGAGCACAGAAAACAACATTGGATTGATGTACATGGAATTAGGTGAAATCAGACGTCTGTACAGAGGAGTTTTGAGTCTGGATTTGGAGAGAGGGAAGGAGTCCACTGCGGAGATCGGGAGCTCAGGAATTGCTAGCTCACGAATAAGGCGGATACACATTGTAAATTTAAGGAGTTGGCTCAAACAATTCAGCTTTATTTTTATTTTGCAGACAGCTCAATTAATTTAATTTTCCATTGATAATCTAATTAAAACAAATCTACCATATGATTCACATTAGGCCAATTCACTGAAATTTTAATCTCATTAAACTGACCATAGTTTTAGTTAATATGAGTTCAACTATTTTTCATTACTGTATTACTATAACTGCAGAATTCAGTATACATGCTTCATGAAATATTACAATATTATTTAGTAATAATTAAATGAATGAGATGAATGTGGCAGGGCAAAATAGGGTCCAGGCAGGGTCTGAACCCCATCTCCCAGGTAAGAGTCATGCACGCTGACCATTCAGCCAAAGGGATATCCCTTTAGCCAAGTAGCCAAGGCCCATGAATGATCAGAGGCATAGTAGCAGGACCCCTCAACTGTCACATTATGGCAGGAGGGGTGACCAAGCTGGCACCAAAATGGCCTCTGAAATCTGAGTGGACACCCCAGGTGCCACCTCAGGTGGTTGATTGACAGGTCACTGGATGAGTTTTGAAAAAGTGTAAGGGGAATATGAGCTAACCCACATAATATTATGTTTAGATATGTATTTGTGTTTCTCAGAAGTGTATTTTTAAATTAAAATTGTATTCACATGTCCTTTTTAATGCAGGTCTCAAAAGCATGCACTGTTGTTCCCCTGCTTGACCACAGGAAGTATCCCCTAAGGTGAGCAGACCAGGAAATTTTAACCTGCCAGCATTGCCAAGTCCACTTGTTATAAGTGACTTTGGGTTTGTTTTTCTGCACAGTCACTTGAAAATATCCTTCCATCTATCAACACTAATTTTTTTCCATTAATTGTTATCAAACGTCTTAGTTACTTTTAATGTTTTTACTTATCTTTTTCTTCTTTATCCTCTTTTTTTTTAATTGTAAGTGTATGTTAAATTTGAGATTTTCTTCCTGCCTGCCACAGGAACTACAAGTGGAAATGAGTGACAATGGTGTAATCTCGTATAAAGCATCCACCGTGGTTGTCCAAGCCAGTGTTTTAACCATGGAGTATTTATATAAAGATGTTTAATTTCTCATGTCTCTCTAAGGTGGACTATGGTTTGCATAAAAACTATGATTTTTTATTATTGTTGTTTTTGTTATTTCTACTATTCATCATCATTAGCATCATCATCATCATCATTATTATAATGATGTACTGGTATTGTCATTATTATAGTTTCATCACTGTTATCATATAGCTTTATTACACTATGATATGCCGTATATTAAGGTAAGGTATTGCCTAATGTTTATTACAAAAATAAATGTGACTGTGTTATTTATAGTGACTATGATAAACATGGTAATTGTTATAACTCATTAGGGTGAGGAGAAGGGGTCAGATTAAATAAGCATGGCTTCTTCCCAATCCTTTTAAACAAGGATACTTTTCTTAAATTGTAATTTATTCATTTTATTTATTGTTTACTTTCCTTGATTTTTGGTGGGCATTTTTCTGTTGTTGTTATTTTTTACTTTAAGTTCAATTAAATCCAAAAGAAAACAACATACCCATGCTGAGGTCATTTGATTTTTTTCTTGAAGTCTTTTTTTTCCCCTCCTCTTCACTGTCATCATTAAATACTGCAGAATCATTTTTGCAGAATTTGCTGATACAGTCCAATATTGCAGCATCCAGCACATCAACATGACAAAGGACACCTTGTGTGGTTCTTAAAGACTCTCACACCTTTAACAGAATAGCAGTGTTTGACGCCCTGGCATGGGAATAGGTTGTGTTGGTTGAGATGACAGATGGTAGGCCACATATAGAGCATTAAAATTATGACAGAAAAACTGCATATTGGAAAGAAAAAAAACTAAACAAAACTCCAGCAAAGAAATAGTTCAGTCAATTACAGCTGGGGACAGTCCTGAAGGAATAAAAAGCCATGAAATTCATACAAGACCTGATGGCAATGACCAGATGAGGAAAAAAAAAGCATTTTACATTTGACACTGAGACAAGTTGTGGCATCATATTGTCATGAGTCAGCCACCCCTTGCTGTAATGGTGAAAATGCCTCAAAGGCTTAACCTTCAGAATCTGTTCCTGTTCAGTGGTGAGATGGACACTGGTCCTACAATACAGAGAAGTGAACATTTAAAAGGTAATATCACACTCCATTAACTCTCCCTCACAACTTTCTATCACACCTTGCTGTTTGGTTGAGGATCTTTACCACTAACCATGTTGTTGCTCTGTGGATGGCAAGACTCCACAGACTACTGTATACTGTATATACACATGGAGCTACCAGAACAAGTGCTATAATCCTGAAGACTTGAAACCTGCCTGGGAATTAGATTCCTGTTGGACTGAATCATGAGTTTTCCTGTATCAGTGCTGCTGTGAATAGATGATAATGACCCACAGGATCTGCTAGGAGGTGGAGTAATCTCCATTCAGTCAAATGATAAACAAATAAGGTGGAGAAATACTGCTCCAAAGGTAACACTTGGAACACCAGTCATGTTTTTCTAACTTTTTCAAAGCTTGTCTGACTCCAGCTTCCCATGAAATCCATCATTTTTGTTAGCACTTATCACTTCAAGATTGACCAAAAGAAATTGGTGCCCTAAAACGGTTGGGAGGCGCCACTTGAAGATGCTGAAATGGGAAGAAAAACAAATCAGTGGATCAATGGTGTGTGATAAATTTGGTATTTCCCCAGAAACCTGATGGAACTAAATTCTTCAAATCAGTTGAAATCCAATTTTATTTATAAAGCAGTTTTCATACCAAAAAAGTATCACAATGTGCTTTACATAATAACAATATCTTATGCAAATTAAAAACAAGCCTTCACATTCTTAACCAGATTTTAAACACACCTAATCATTCAGATTGTTTTACACAGCCCTACCATCCATACACATGCACACAAAGCACTTGTTATTTTTTTTCTTTTTGTCACTGAGTTTCTCTGCATCTCCTGTCTCCTCTCCTCTTTTCTGAGAGGTAGCTGCATCACTGGCACAAGACCAAAAAGGGTTTAAATATCCGATCAGTTCAGTCTGGTGTTTCATGGACTGGTGGTCAAGAAGGAAACATGTATGCTGATGATCTGGATAAATGAATTACTCAGGTACAGGGACCGCAGGAAAACAGAGAAAGGGGGCGGATTTTCAAAATCTGAGTTGCTGAGCCACTGATCGACTGAATTTTATGGACCAGTCAGACCAATCAATAAATTGCTTCAGCACAAAAACACACATGGGCCCACCTGGAATATGTCTGGTATGCGTTTGGAGTCCACCACCACAGGAACTGCCTGGATCAGGGCAATAGGGTTACAGTGCATCGCCTAAACTGCTTAGACCAAGGTGATCACTGCAGCAATGACTCTACTGAGCAGGTATAGCTCCCAGTGTGAATGATCCCCATAAGGAAGACAACTGGGTTAAAAAAAAAAATATCTAATTGAATTGAAGTCTATATTTATTGTTAATGAACACTGTAAACTTTAAAACGTATTCTGGTTGTTCCAGTAATTGCTATTTAGATACATTAAAGATTCAGGTCTACTTTCTCCTTGCATTACAACCCACTGTCCCCTGTCAAGAGCCCTCAGAAAGTTTAATGATGGAAAAGAGAAGGATTACACCCTCTGTCCGTCCGTCTTTCTCTCTCTAATAGATTTCTCTCTGTTGGGAATTTAACTCTGATCTCTGACTTCATCCTCTTTAACACATTGTTGGAGCTGATGGTCTGTATCCCTCTATTGCTGGACCTTCGGCCCCTGCAGCTACAGCGCTCAATCAGCACCTGCCCTGAGCTGGGAGGAGGGGGTGTGGAGGTTAGAAAAGCAGTTATCTGTCAGTCAGCATTGGGGGCTGCTGACACCAACAATGAGAGGGAACCACATACTTGATCAAATGTAAAGGATTCAATCCATTCTCTTGCTGCAAAATGCAGTCCAATGAAAACATGTTATGAGTGTAGGCCTATTATTTATAGGTGTCTTGTAATCTCTTTCAGTTACACTCTGTCAGAACCAGATTATTTAAATAAAACACTCAGCACTCGTACATCTCTAGTCTCTTTATTCAGTAGTTACACATTTAGTTAAGCATGTAGTCTCTTTACACCCAGTTTCACCAAAAATTGGATGTCCTGGACTTTTTTTTTTTTTGTGAAAGAGGAATGCAAACTGCTCTTTGTTTTGTAAGTAAGTAAGTACACTTGTATGCAGAAATTCAGACAGCCATAACCAGAAAATCCTTCAAAATGCAGGTGGAACTCCAGTATTTGCAGAGATTTTCAAAGTTGTTCCTAAAAGTTACCAGTAGCCATTAATCCCCCTTTTAAGGCCTGTAAGACAGTTGATTGTAACAGTGCATGTTTACACTGCAGGCAAAAGTGACACAAAAGTGACATGAAACTGACTTGGTCCAGATCTGGATGTCTGTTTACATGACAGGTAAAATCTGACCTTTTTCAGACTCCAGTGTAAACGCTCGCAGGCCCCAAAGTGGCCCCAATGTGACTGGCATTCACAATTTGAGTAAGTTTATAAGGATGTGACAGGTACATCGGCAACACTCGGGTGACTCCTCACCAGGTGGTGGCAGTAATGCATCATTTTAAGTATTTGCCAACCAACCACCAGTAAAACAGCACAAGATGAAGAAAAAGAAGAAGAAAACGTTCGGGTGTCAAAAACCTAAACAAAGCAGGCTAACTGCTACGACTACATCTTGCCTTAAAAATAAATTTGTGATTTGTCTTTGGATATTCAGATCTACATTCCAGAGATGAGATTTAATTTCATGACCCAGAACAACGAGTTACATGCTGGCTCCTGCCATCAAACGCCACTACTGGAAACCATAGGAGAGCTCTCCGCTGTGTATGGAGCACTTTGCCAGTGGTAAGTTTCCACAGATTCTATTTCTTTCACTTTCTAAGTATATTTTGGGTGAACTGGTCCAATTTTGAAAATATTTACCTATGAAAAGAAACGACAGTACATTACTGAAATGCAGCAAGCCACAGTGGTTTAACGTTATTGCGACCAGACGCTTCATGTTACTCTGTTGTTAATGTAAATAGACAAGACGGACATCCAACTGCGGCTTATTTGTTTTCCCCAGATAAAAATGCAACAACTCGTTGTCTCCAGCCTATGTCCCGTCCATCGTCATGTTTGTCTGCACATCAGTGAAGAGAAGATAAAAGGACGACCTGGAGACGTTTGCAAGACGACCAGACAGCCAGCGAACAAGTTTTTAGTTCTCAGTGTAAATAAAATAAGACACAGACTTTTATTGTTCTTTGTGGTGTCAATAAACTAAGCAATCATAAAACAGCAGTGTGTTCTCTCTGTTATTGTAACGTTAACTCATAAATATAAAGTGATGTTCCTTATGTTTACATGGTGTTAACGATATCTGGGTCTGCTGTTTTCATCTCTGACATGAAGAGGAAATACTTTGTTTGGGAAACTTTCCACAGCTGAAGTTCTGATACCATCCTGCGCCAGATATTTAGAAGCTACCATTTGTAAGCTTTTATTGTCGATTGGAGGTAGTTGGTGATGATACGCTAATCGGTTAGCAATATCTCCATCTGTTGGCAGGTTCTCGCGTTTGTACACCAGGATTTTGAAAATCATAAGGCTCTTGAGCACCAACACGCGCTGTCTGGCCGCTCCACATAAAAGTTGAACTGGTTTGGAATGTCCGTCAGTAAGATCCTTGATGAGAAGCTCTTAACACAAAGCAGGAGCAGCTAGCTTTTAGCCACCCGACCAAACATCACAACACTGGCTTCTTTCCCTGCACACATAAACAACGTATGTCACCCTAACCCCGGGTTCCAACGGGCGCCTCCATTCGCGTAAGCAACTAGATTTTCAACGGAGGAATTGGGGGTTTTTTCTCTTTTTAAAGGAGTTTTTTTTTGGGGAAGAAAAATGAATATAAATGGGGAGAAAGGAAATTTTAGAAGCGGAGAAAAAATTTAATCTTCGGGTAAAAATATATATTTAAAAAAAAAAATGGTTGGTTAGTAATTAATTGTTTGATTAAATAAAGGAGGAATCTTGTTTTTTTTTTTTTGAGGTGGGGTATTCTATCTCTGGGGAAGAGAGAGAGGGGAGAGGGGGGGGGGTTGGGCTCGACAGAATCTCCAGAAGAGGAAGGGGTCGGGGGAAGTTAATTACCTGATCCGGGAGTAAGGTTTGGATGAGGGTTGCGTTGGGGAGAAGGGAACTTTCTAGTTGAGTTTGTTGGGGGGGGTGGGGGGGGATGAATCTCCAGGATAATACAAATAGGAGCGAAATACGCTGCTGGTCGTCGGTCGAACGGCGTTGTGGAGAAGGTAGGGTGAGCTAGCTAGCTAGAGCTCCACAAAAATTCCCCAAAAATCCAACAAAAAAACGTGAGAGCTAGCTATTGTAGCTCAGTTTAACGAGTCTCTGCCGTCTCCTCGCCTCCACCTCTCAACATTTAACCAGCTGATTAAATGCAACTTGTAACTGTCCGCTTTCCTGCTGCTTTCAACCGGTTCACAACCACAACACACACAGCGTGTGTTTGTTTACGTCTGCTGAAGTTGAACTCCTGGTACTAGAGCGTCATCTTCTGACCAAACTGAATACTACACTAGTCTGACTACAAATTCATATTGAATTATATTGACGTTTTATAACAAACAACCTTAATTTATTTATGTAGCGAGGACAGAGCTGCATCTTCCTCCGGGAGTGTCGGCGTTGTGACGTTTCACCCCGTCGAACACCGGCTGCAGAGATCTGCAGCTTTTGGTTAATGAGGCTTTGTCTGACCGGGTTTTCAGACATAAATTTATGGTATTCCACCGTGTTTGTGTGCAGCACTTTGTGATTTTATCTGTGAAAAGCGCTTTTTCCTTCTTTACTATTGAAGAGAGCAGCGAGCTGCAGAGCATCGGTCCGTTCACATCACGTCTCATTCATTTTCAATGACGGGGCTCGTTTGTTCGCACGTCAAAAACGCTTGAGTTCAATTTTTTCAACTCGAGCGAATAGGCAAAATACGCTCTATTCGCGCAAATAAGACGCCTCATTTGCGCGAGTAAAACGCCTAACTCGCGCGAGTTAGACGCGCGTTTGGGGCTCATCGCGCCGCGAAATTCGCGTCAAACGCGCCGCGCCAAGCAAAGGCGCGTCAATTCGCGCCTGTACATTGACTTAACATGTAATTCATTCGCACAAATAATTTTATTCGCGTCCGGTGTGAACACGGGGTAAGATGACATCAAGGTCGGATACATATCGGAAACAGGTCACATGGCTGTTCAGACTGCAGTCACATTTGAAAAGATCAGATAAAGATCGGATTTGGACTACCTCCCTATGTGGCCCAAAAGATCAGATTTGAAGCGGTTTGGAATGTTTACACAAAATATCAGATCTGTGCCACTTGAGAGCAATAACATCAGATATGGGCCACTTTTAATGGCAGTGTATATGGGGCCAGTGTTATAATCTCTTCAGTCTTGTCCATTTTGTCCATTAAGGTTGCAGGGGGTCTTTGAGAATTTGGATATCACTGTGTTTTGTATTATCTATTTTCACAATGCATCCAAGAAAAATTAGAGTGTGGCACACATTACAAGAGGCAGGTTGCAGTCATTGCCATTACAGTACCTCAACTCTCCTGAACACACACTTAGTGGCTTCTGATGTCACAGGTGTTAGTAACGTCCTCCATTTGGTTTTTGGGACTGCTCTGATGTTGTGTTAATTATTGCTTCACCTGCATTCCTAACTTTTCTCCTGTGGTTTACCTCCATTTGGGCTTGGTTTGATCATTGCTGGTATGCTCCTTTTATCTGTCATTCATTGAGGATGCTAGTGTGATGTTAAGTGGGACCCTTTTCTATTAAGCAATCGTTAACAGCTGAAAAAGTGTCAAGCGTCCACCTGAGTGGCCAGGTGGCATTGCCACCCATCAGCCTGCTTGCCACAATGGCTAAATACACTGAGGTGCTGCTATGTGATTGGCTGATTAGATAATTGTGTTAACAAGCAACTGAAAAGGTGTGACTGACAAAGTCCCTAATGACAACAGTAAAATATGAGCCTCTTTCAGGACAGTTGGTTGAGCTGTTCCCAGATGTGAGGATGACATTCATAACTTAAGATAAAAAGAAAAGAATTGATACATAAATTATGTATGAATAAGATCAGCATGTAAATAAGCAGACATTGTTTAGACATTTAAGGTCACAAGTCATTGATTTTTAACCTCTGCAGCTGTGATGCACCAAAACAATTCAAGCAGAATATTCATCATTCTGAATAGTGAGAATGCCAATTTCTATTACAAGATGATATCTAAAGTAATGAATGGATGTATGGGGTGCCTGTTATTTATGCTTCAATTTAGAGAACTCAGATGTGCGCCTGACATGTGGCTGAGAGGAGATGATGAACGGAGGGATGGAGGAGGGGGAAGAGGTCAGACACTTGACAGTGAGAGTGTTGCACAAATAATAATCTATGAAGGTCAGTCTGAGTCATAGCGGCTGATGGCAGCTTTTTAAATGATGAAAGAAATGAAGAATCGAAAATGAGCAATTTGATTATCTTCTCATCAGAGGGCTTTGTGAAACATTGAGGATGTCTGACCTGTTTGCTATTTATTTCATTACAGAGGGGGAGGCGGGGGGATTTGAAAGCAGGAAAAGTGAACCGTCACAATTCGTCGTTAAAATGAAGACAGTAGCTGCTGCTTAGTTCTGTAACAAAGATGTGCTCTTTGGGAAATTACAGCCTGACCTCAAGGTGTGGAAGTTGTTTTAAAGATGGTTTTTTTCATGTAGATTTGAAGAAAAACAAACTGTGAAAAAAAGACTCAAAATATAACATACACAAACTCTCACCGTCCACTTCTAAAAGCTGAATGCTGGTGGCGAAAAACAAAGTTGAAGGTTCACTATGAAGTCTATAAAGAGAGACTGAGAATTTATAATGTGGAGCTGAGAAATGCAAGACAATCATTCTTTTCTGACACCATTGCTCAGAACAGCAATAACGCTTGTGCCTTGTTTGTTACTGTTGACAGACAAACTAATCCTCCTGTGTCAGTAACCCCAGAACTTCGATACAAACGGGGCTATAATGACTTTGTTTCTGTCTTTACTGACAAAATTCAGAAAATCATGCAGTCAGTTGGTGCTCCCAAGCCAGGGGCAGGACATATGGCATCACTGTATCAACTCAGAGGAGAAATAGACAACATGGCACAACTCTCCTGTCAGTTAAAAAAAAAAAAACCTGGATGAGATTATTGGACATTTGAGATCCACCACATGCTGTCTTGTTGCCCTGCCAACAGAGTTTTTCAAGAATGTCTCAGGATCCATGGCCTCGGGTATTTTACAGATTGCAACATCTCTGTTTTCAGGGATCTTCACTTAAATCCTAAAAACAGCTGTCAACAAGCCACTCCTGAAAAGAATAACTTAGACGCGTCACTTATAAGCAGTTACAGGTCAATATCAAACTTCCCCTTTCTTAGTAAGATTATAGAAAAAGCTGTGTCTCAATGATTACACAACTTCCTGACACTAAATAGCTGTTTTGATGTCTACCAGTCAGGTTTCGGCCACATCACGGCACTGAGACTGCTCTAATTAAAACCTCAAATGATATCTGCAGGGCTTAAAGCAAATCAAAATCCTGGGCCTGAACTTTTTTGGGAAGAGTGGGGTTGTTTAAAGAGAGTTTAATCACATTTACACTGGAGAATTTGGACAGAAATAGGGGCTATTTTTTCTGTGACTGGGTCTAAATCGTGGTGTAATAGCACTTTCTTGGATATTTCTGCAAACATAATGCTGAGATGTTCACAAGTCTTTTTTTTTTGTTTTCGTTTTTCCAAGTCAGGCCCCCAGTGTTATGGCTCACTGGGTTGCAAGTCACTTTCAGCTGTAATCAGTAATCTGTCATGTGATGCCTAGTGTCTGCTCTGCTTAGAAGACTGTATGATAATATCCAATATCCTGTAATACGGGTGTTAAATATTCTGGACAAACCAAGCAGAACATTTGCAGCCAATGTATAGCTTTGTCATAACTAAATTGTGTCTTTATATTTCCCTTTTTTGTCAACATTACATTTTAACTTGGGTTGTAGCGGCACTCCTGTTCAGCTGCAGCTGCTGAAACAGCTGGTATTGTGTCACAGTGAGCACCTTGTGCATAATAGATGTCAGAGACCATTTTCAAGGCTGCAGACACTTTAATTTGTTCAGCAACCCCTTATCCATGTCCTCATAAATTGGCCTGTTTTGAGACTGCACAGATACTTGTATTATTTTTATTTCTAAATTTATCATACTTATTTGAAATTATATTTGTAGTTGCCTCTTCCACTAATATCTTTGTCTTTATGGGGTTATATTTCTTTTTGCACTTTCTTCTCTCAAAATTAGCCACACTTCAAACTTCAAAACATGCAAAATTCTCATTGATGTAGGGGTGTTTCAAACCCATTTGCACCTGCCACCATTTGCGCAATTAAAGCCAGAGTTGGTAATCCTGCTCAGAAACACTTTTTGTTCTACTGGGTGAAATGGTCCTTCCATCCTGACTGTAGTCTTTACATCATGTTTTCATAAAAATGAAGGAAAAAAATCAGACCTCAGACTGAGCTGCAGTTCTGTAAAAACTCAGCCTAACCCCTGCCATTCACGCCGAAAGGCAGGAATTGGTCATTTGCACCGTATAGAAGAACGAATTGATGCCTTTATGTCTCGTCTCTGTCCCTCCCCTCTCACCGTCCCCCACGTGACCCCCCTTGTGCACCACTCACTGTAAACAAATATAGCTAACAGACTGCTAACTGCTGCTGCGCCAAAAAAACAAAACAAAACAGATAAGGATTAAGTCTTGGAGGCGTTGACATTTGCAGTGTGGACTTTTTACACCACAGAAGGAGATGGAGGAGAGTGGATTAAAGTTTTTAGAAACATGGTTGGTCAGCTGTTTACTAGTAAGCTAACGAGCTATCCACTTGGCTGTTCTTGTTAAACTGCTCGTAAAACATCGGCACACACGTCCCTGTGCTCTGAACGCTCTGTTTTTTTTTTTTTTTTAAAAGGTCACTTGCTTGAAACATTTTTCCAACATTGCCAACCGTAGCTTTAATCTTAGTAAATCAGCCCCACGTGCAAAATTCAAGTTTGTATGGACAAATTACTACGTGTAAATTTGGATCTTAGTAGATCCGGCCCTTAATGTTTTATGTAGCACCTTGAATTGTCCTGTACATTAAATGTGCTATACAAATAAACTTGCTTTGCCTGATTTGTTTTCCAACAAATAAACAACCGCAGTATCTTCCTCCTTCACCTTATAGCTTAGTTAGCATGGTAGCGGTGGTGGTGATGTTATCTGATGCTTTCAGCATTCTGCCTTGCAGTCATGTGTCAGCGATAGGCGTCAAGTCTTATTATCAGAGCATGGGTTGGTGTGGTTGTCTCGGTTATCAGGCTGTCTCGGCTCTGGTGACAGCTCTATTTGCAGCTGCTGGGATGAATTTCTCTTCACCTGCTCTAAAATCACACAGTCAGTCAAGCAAGAAATTTTTCAGTTGGATGTTGTGTTGCAGTGGTAAAAATGTGGATCAGAGCAGATTTATGAATATCATGGTCCAGTTTGTAAACATTTAGTCCATGAGTGCGCCAGTCCCCCTCTCCTCTTATTACCCGTTATTGAAAGTTAAAAAAGCTCTGACCATCAGAGCAGACTAGATTGTCTCTTTGCCTTTTTCTTATTGAATCAGCGGCTCTGTATATTACCTGCTTCGACTGCATTTTGTAAACACATACACACACACTGAGCCAGTAACCTTCCACAAAGATTTAGTTTTTGCAAGCTCAGTAGGCAATTGTGTCAAAGCTAATTAGGGGTTTGAAATATGCAAATAAATGTGTGCGGAAGCTGACAGATATTCAATCCAGTCCTATCATGCAAATGTGGTTGAGCTGAATATTTTCCTGCTGTGTTTATGAATCAGCTGATCAATAAGTCATTTGACTGTGTGACTGGCAGAACTGTTAAAAAAATAATTTGGCTTTAACTCAAAAACAATTTGACACACTTTATAGAGGACAAATTGGGTCCAGTCCACAACTTAACACCTACATCACAGGTTTGACTTGTTTTTGCGGATTAATTTAATTGATGTCAGTAACTTTCTACAACGATTAGAAAGTTAATCTCACAGAAGCAAAGTTTCGCTTCAACATCACTGCAAATAGGAGTCTTAATCACAAGTTTGCATTTGAACAAAATCATTTGTATTAATATCAATTCCAAAAAGCAATTAAATATATGAATCTGATTTCTCTCTGAGCTTAATCTGACACATAACATAAAATACAATTTGTCCTTTTAACAAAAGTAGACTGTACCACAGTCTGTGTACTGAGTCTTAAAATTCCCATCCATTTTTTTTTTTATACCCGCTCATTCGGTGCTGGAGACTGGACATCGGGCATACCGGGCATTTTCCGGGTGGGCCGAAGTGATGCACTACACTCTACCTGGGTCTGATATAAATTCAGTTTTGGTGTAGTCTAGTTCATGTTTGTTGTGCTTGATAACTCTTTGAAACTCAGTAGGCCTAGTTAGCAGGCTGTGCATCGCACAGCGCGCTGCCTGCGTGCGCGTGCATCGTCGTCAGCTGAGCCAGACACAGATATCAGCGTATTTATAAATTTACCAGGGAGGTGAATGTGGAAATCAGCTAGAATATTTCTCCTGCTTCGCCTGCTATGTGTTGCCTACATCACAGGCACGCGCAGAGCTGAATGCTGTCGTTAATGGTCATTCTCAGTAGTAAAAAGGATCTAGTCATTCTTAGGTTTTCTTAACGTCATCGTGTTATCTGAGAGCTGAACTTGGAAGAATATTTTGAGCAAGACCACTAAATGAAACGGTTGCATCAGGAGAAAATAACATAACTGGTCTGACTCGAGGGTTTGTTTGTTTTTAATCGCCATATTTCTGTCATTAATGGAATATTACTCTGCAATAAAGATTGAAATTGTAACGTGAATTCAGTGTGCAGCTGTTATATTTAAATTATTTAACAATTATCACATGCTGTGATGGAGAGGTTACTCAGTTTATGAACAGCTGTATAGTTCAGGAGCACTGATTTTAAGGTTGAAGGTATCTAGACTACATCTAGTTTATCAGGCCTGTTTGGAGTAAGATTGTAATAGTGGACTAAATGGCATGACTATGGTAGGGGGCTGCCCTACTTGTACTTGGAAAAAGTTCAGATTTGATCAAGAAAGAGTTCATTGGTTACATTTTTCATCTGGTTCATGTTTGTTTAATTTGGCCATTATAACATCCTGCTGATTATATTGTAGGTTTTTGTCACCTTGTTCATATTTTAGACCTACAGACCACTTGGTAGGCTACTGTAAATAATAACAGGACTGGGAAGATGGTTTTTATTTATCTTTTTTAACTTTTTTTTATACAGGTAAGTCCCATTGAGACACGCTATCTCTTTTTTAAGGGAGAACTGTTTACCTAACGTACATGTCTTTAGATGGTGGGAGGAAGGGTTAGGTTTAAGTTTATTAGACAAGTAGGCTACATTAAAGCAACCTTTACCGATGTTGCATTCTTACACTATTTTTCTAACAGGGTAAAATGCTATGAATGAGGTAATGGAACTCTGAAATACAAGACAGACCCACCATTAATCAAAATAAAATATTATTCCAATCTCTAAATATTCAATGAAAACTCCAACCAATCCTTGAAGTGGGGTGCACCTCTAGGATTGTCCAACGGACCTGCCTGTCAGACCTTTGATTCTGCATTGGGAGGTGGAGGGAATGAAGGGGTGTGTCTTAGGAGTAAGGCGGGACTGTTTATATTCAAATAATCTTGCTGTGCTTTCTGAAATGCACGATCGGTAAAGGTTGCTTTAAACTAGTACATCCAAACAAGACAGTGTAAAAGCACTTGTTTTCATTTAGAGGCGTCATCGTCATTCCATTGATATCTAGTGGGCCAGTCTTGGTTTGAAATGCCCGGGCCGATTCTTTGTCCCAATCCAGCCCTGCGCTTATTACAATTTAGGGTCACAGGGGGCTTGGAGCTGATCCCAGTGACCACCAGTTGAGAAGCAGAGTACAGCCTGGACAGGTTGGTTAAACACAACTGACAGACTTTACGCATGAAAGCAGAGGGTAGTGTAAGTCTCTCCATTTTAGAGTCTCAAATCAAAAATTTTTACTTAGTTTATAATAACCAAGGTAGTACAGTATGACTTTATCATAATTGACCAAGCCCTGCCATTTGGTGCGGATGTCAGGGATTGGTCTAAGTTTTTACAGACCTGCAGCTCTCACTGAGATCTGACTTTTTTTTTTTCTTCCTTTTTAAGATACATGATGTATTGACTACTGTCAGGATGGAGGGACCATTTTACCCAGTAAAACAAAGTGTTTCTGAACAGGATTACCAACTCTAGGTTTAAGTAGGCTGTGTCCAAATGGGAGCTATGACGTTTCAAGGCCAGATTTGAAATCTGCTTACGTCACAATGATCCGATCAAGGCTGTACAGATTCGAAGGCGCCTTGAAATACAGCCTACAAATATGGTCTAGTTTTCCCCAGATTTTAAAGACGGTTCGGTGCATACTTCATGAATAATCCTAACCCAAGATGCATTGCTGGCCGAACGAGACATTCTACAGGTGTCTAAATTTAAGAGACATTTTTATTTTATTTATTATATGATATTATCATTGTGTACAAGTAAATATTTCCGGCTGTAGGTCGGATCCATTCCTGGTGAGGGTTGGACTCCGTCAAGACTGCCCTTTGTCACCGATCCTGTTCATAACCTTTATGGAAAGGATTTCTAGGCGCAGCCGAGGTGTTTAGGGGATCAAGTTTGGTGGTCTCAGGATCGGGTCTCTGCTTTTTGCGGATGATGTGGTTTTGCTGGTTTTGGGCCATGATCTCCAACTCTCGGAGTGATTTGCAGCCAAGTGTGAAGCAACTGGGATGAGAATCAGTACCTCCAAATCTGAAACCATGGTCCTCACCCGGAAAAGGGTGGAGTGTCCTCTCTGGGTAGGGCATGAGGTCCGGCCCCAGGTGGAGGAGTTCAAATATCTCGGGGTCTTGTTCACGAGTGAGGGAAAAAGGGAGCGGGAGATCGACAGACGAATCGGTGCGGCATCCGCAGTGATACGGAGTCTGCATCTGTCTGTCGTGGTGAAGAAGGAGCCAAGTCGGAAGGCGAAGCTCTCTATTTACCGATCAATCTACGTTCCTACCCTCACCTATGGTCATGAGCCGTGGGTCGTGACCAAAAGAAAGAGATCACGGGTACAAGCAGCTGAAATTAGTTTTCTTTGCAAGGTGGCTGGGCTCTCCCTTAGAGACAAGGTGAGGAGCTCGGTCATCTGTGGGGCTCAAAGTAAAGCCATTGCTCCTCTGCATCGAGAGGAGCCAAACGAGGTGGCTTAGGCATCTGGTTTGGATCAAGGCCGCCTTAATGCACGGGCTTACCTGGGCTGAAGCCCAGGGGCCACTGGAGTTCAGGGGCCTATCATTTTTGGGAAAAAATTGCATAAAATGTCAAGTTAGAAACTGCTGATTGATCCAAATAAACCTGTTCCTACCAAGCCCCGCCCCGCCGCCATGTGACAATCTGATAATGCTCCATCACTCAACTTTAGAGACAGGTGTGAAAATGACTAAAGAGCATCCCGAAGCTCTTTGGATTCTTTCAGCGAGGAAACCGCTCATCTAACCCACTGGAGGGGGGAGCGACACCCACGCTGATGCCAGAGGTAACGGACACAGGAGAGGAATACAGAGGTGGGGGGGGGGGAGTGGAGACGGGCACACGCGCGTCAGAGAGAGAGAGGAGGGGGACGAGATGGCACATTAGCGGTGACCTGGGCCTCTGGGGAAAACTTTGACTGGCCCAAAGTCCACACTTACAGGATAAAAATGGGACCGATACGTTGTCAAAATAAAAGTCCACACTTACAGGATAAAAATGGGACCGATACGTTGTCAAAATAAAAGTCCACACTTACAGGATAAAAATGGGACCGATACGTTGTCAAAATAAAAGTCCACACTTACAGGATAAAAATGGGACCGACACCTTGTCAAAATAAAAGTACTGATAAATCTGCGTCAGAGCGCATGTGGCAGGCACAAAGTAACGAGGAGTGAGTAAACAGAGAACGGCTACGTTACTCTCCATCAAACATGAGGGTGATCATGTTTATCATTTAGCAGAAGGCAGTGACGTCCATAGCGACAGACTGGCGACCTGTCCAGGTTTACCTGCCTCCAACCTGATAATAGATAAACTCCAGCCCCCCTGCAACCCTGCTGCTGTGCAGAAAATGAATGAATGACAGTGATGTCCCCAGAAAAGTCATGATTGCTTATATTAATCCAGCAGCCGACTGTGGAACAGCAGACTCCAAACCAGAGAAACAGTTAAATGACCAATGTGAACACTGGACACAGGTTCTACAGAGGGGGGCTGCAGGTGTGAAATATTTGGCTGAATGTGGACTTGATAGCTTTCATGAGTGAACCACAGGTTATTTGAGCAGCATGAACTAATCAGCCAGTTTGATTCTTTCTTAAAGTCTAGTTTGATTTGTTGCTGCTATTATTTATTTATTTTATTATTATTTATTTCAGATTTTGTATTATTATTATCGTTATTATTATCATTATTACTATTGTTTTTCATTCTGCTCACATTATCTGAAAATTTAATATCATGTCAAACTAAAAACAAAACACTCGGAACAGCCTTAGATAGTATTTTCTATAATGACACTTTTTTTAAAAAAAAAAAGAGAAAAATCGAGTAAATTTGGAGGACGGGACAGGGCCTACAAAACTTCTCAGCCCAGGGGCCTACCAGTAGGTTAAGGCGGCCCTGGTTAGGATGCCTCCTGGACGCCTCCCTGGTGAGGTGTTCCGGGCCCCAGGGTAGACCCAGAACACACTGGAGGGACTACGTCTCCTGGCTGGCCTGGGAACACTTTGGGATCCTCGCGGATGAGCTGGCAGCTGTGGCCAAGGAGAGGGAAGTCTGAGCTTCCCTGCTTAGGCAGCTGCCCCCATGACCCAATCCTGGATAAGCGGAAGAAGACAGTAGGGTATGGTAAGTTGATATTACAGTCTTTTATTTGCTATTGTCCATGAAATTAGCTAAAGTCAACATGAGACTCTTTACAAAATAAATTTACCTGGATTTGATTTTCTCTCTCTCTCTCAGCCGGTGTAATGAAAAATGCTGATGATGACAGTAAGGCTCCTGTAACTCCTCTAGAATTAGCAAAACAATGGTAAGGCTGATATTTTGGAGCTCCATTTTTCTTCGGTTTAGTGCCATCACAGTTGCTAGGCGACAAGAGATACTAAATCCGTCTGAATTTAACAGCCTGTCACTCCTAAGGAGGATCCGGCCTACGTAGACCAGGTAGGACGCATCCTTCAAAGTACAGTACCTAGCCCCTGAACATAGCCATAGTCTGTGAAGCAAGACAGTTTTATGACCACTGACCCAATAGAGTAATATACAGAAGGATTCTTGTAACTTCTTTTCTTTGAGTTAATCTTTAAATTGAAGTTGCTGCTTGCAGAAGATTTAGTTTGCATCAAGCTTGATGCAAACTGTTAACCGTTGGGTGCAGACTGTAAAATGTTGGGGTTAGGTGGATTTTTTTTTTTTTTTTTTAAAGAAGATTGCCACCACAAAGTCTATCAAATACATTTAATTGTCCTTTGAGAGTATTACAGTGTGCTTTGATGTAAACCCTTCATTTGGAGGAACTGGATGCTTTGAGATGAAGATCCTGATGTATTTCAGTAGTTTATTACTCTAGTGACCCTTTCCAGCCCCCTCACCTTCCAGCTTTAACAATCTGCTGTCTTACCCATCCATCCTGATGCCTAAGCAGCTGTATCCATCACCGCACCTGCTTAATAAGGCCCTCTGGGGGATGGTTCGGTGATTTAGCCAAATCAGCAGTGATCGACCTCATTGATGGATGGATGAGCCATCCAAAGTTTGGACACATGCACTTTAGAAATAAGACAAGAGAGCTGAAGAAAGTCATTTTAAGCGTTACTTTATATTCAGGAGAAGAGTTAATATGAGCTAAGTCAAAGTATATGGTAGATGCACAAAAAAACGCTAATCAGTTAGAAGATAAGATAGAAAAAAATATTTGCTGAGTGAAATAAACTAGTTTCATTATAGTGTACACCCCTAATCTACACGTTTGTTGAAGCATCTTAGATTTAATCACACCATTCAGTCTTTTTGGATAGGACTCAATCAGCATGAGACATCCTGACCTGGAAATATCTGACCGCTCTTACTTGAAGACTGACTCAAAATCTGTATAATTGTGAGGATATTTCTTGTGCCCAGTCCACTTTTAGGGACACCCCACATATTTTCTGTTGGAATTAAGTCTGGGCTCAGGACAAAACAGTCCAAAGCCTGAAGTCTGCTTGGAGTGAATGTAATGCTGAAAGATAAAACAAGTGACTTTAGAAAAGTACATCAGCGATTGAGATGGAAATAAAAGAAATTCTGAATATGCCAAAAACCCCAAATTGGGACGAACTATTATTCGGCTGGCTGTATTCTATAGACTCAGATTTAGAGTCCAAGTTTTTATTTGGCATGCTGAGTCTGGCTGCTCGGAAAACTATCACTAAAAAATGGTTGAACTCAGTACCTCCTAACTTGGATGACTGGCATAATTTATTATACAAAATATTTGTCATGGAACGGATCACCTTTCGTAAGAAAATGCAATCTGATAAGTGTGACAAAATATGGAAGAAATGGAGAGAATATATCTTACCTAGGAAACCAGAATATGTGTAACCCTTTGCAGTACATGTAAAAGTATTTTCGTTAACACTGTGTACACCTCTTTGTTCACCCTTTTGATGTTGTGATGATGCATATTGTCATTAATGTATGTAAGTTTGATAAAAACTAAATAAATAAAAAATCATTATAAAAAGCTAAAAAAAAAAAAAAAAAAGTACATCAGCGTCTGAACGGGACACAACCTCTTCCTCTGAATAGTGGCAGTTCACAACAAAGTCATCTCAAGGCAATCGTGCAATGGAATAGAACATGGGACTGACCCCCATGATACTTGCATTACATCAGCAGCACGGTAAAACATACACTGCAGCCAATAAAAACTCATTTTCAATTATTCCAATGTGGTTTTCCAAATTATGAAAGCAGGTTTAACAGAGAAAAGCCAAGTCAGCATCACTAAATGAAGAGTTCATTTGCAAAAACAGTTAACCACCATTTAGGAAAAATGGAGTTAACTGCTTTTCGTCGCTGTCGGGTACAAACCTCCTATCTCCATTTAACATCATTAACACCCTCTACTTCATGTAAGTGTGATTTGGTGAAAAGATTCAAAAAGTAAATGAAGAATTTGCAGAAGCAGTCGACTCCGTTTTTTCTAAATGGTGGTTAACTATTTTTGCAAATAGACTCTTCAAATATAGAACGCAAAATATAATAATAACAATAACAATATTAATAATAAACTGTACTGATTAGCTGAGTGGCTATGATACACATATCACATTTTTAAAAAATGTCATTAGCCACTTTTTCCCAATTTCAAATCCTTGCTGGTTGACCCTGAGAATGCAGACCTCTACCAAATAGCTTGACTCCCTTATTTTTGTGTTCTGGATCATAGTATCCGGAATTTTCTCTGGACCCGGATCAGCTTTGGAAATATTATAGAAGTCAATAAGATCCTTCCTTGATCTTTTTTTATTTTAACCAAATACTCGGGCCATTTATATGGAGTTATATGGATAAATTACCAAAACTTGGCCAATTAGGGTGATGTTCATGTAAGACTGCTTAGGCGTTGGTAAGGAGATTTGATGTTCACCATGGGGTGTCAGTCAGAACACACAGGACTCGCTTGTACAGTCAACTGTCTTTACTGGTTACTCTTAATCACAATTGCACAGTAATGCAACAAACGACTGGATCTAGAATGTGATCCAGATCACCAAAATTTAATGGGTTTATCCTTGGGCTGAGGCACATGCCTGGTGAAAATTTTCAAGTAAATCTGTCCAGTACTTTTTCCGTAAAGTTGCTGACAGACAGACAGACAGACAAACCAACACTACCGAAAACATTACCTCCTTGGCGGAGGTAATGAATGAATATATATTTGTCAGTGACAGAAGCTTGTCAAACACAAAATAATATTCCATCCATACAAAATTTAATACAAACTAATTAGATTATACTTTAGTATTTTTTCCATCCTAAATGAGTTCTGAGTTGATTGATGTGGGTGTAATATGGCTGATGTTTCTCTAGGAAATAGATCTCTCCAACGATGCAAATTTCGCCTCATGAATCATTGAAGCGAGGGGGCTCAAAGTAATTTAGTTTAGAGATAAAAATACCTTCACTGACTTCTGGCTCCTCTGAAAAAAAACATTAGAAAGTTCAGCAGAAATTCAGAGAAAATGTAAATTTATGTGACTTTCTAACAACTACAAGAGAAGAACTAAATCAAATTATGGGATACATTTGTCAGGATGTGCATATGGAACCCTTTAGGTGACAGAATGGCAGCACAAGAAAAACTAAATAAATACAGTTTTAAACATCCAAACATCTGCAGGACAGCAAAATCCAGAAAGTGAAGTTAAAGAACAACTTTCTTTTTTTCAACCTGGACCTTATGAGTTTATATGTGCATTTAATCACTGGTAAAATTTCTGTGTCACTTTGACTCCGGACAATATTTTGTTGAGTTGCCATCCGGTATATATCCATGTAATGAGAGTGAAGGGGGCAAAATAAATGGGCCTCTATATGAGGCATAATCTGCAGCAAATCTCCTTCATTTCACCAATACCTAAAATTGAATGAATGAATAAACAAGTACTATTGTCCAGTGAGTCCAGATTTAGACCACCGTTAGTTATTAGGGGTATTCTCTCACACAACCCTTGATGCACGCCACTGCAGCACAGCTGAGAAGGGCAGCTAGCTAACCAGACAACAACAAACCGCAATCGACAGAACTGTCCTGAACTCACAGGACAATGGTAGTCATTTGTTTGTTCATTTTACTTAAAGAATTGGTGAAATTATGCAAGTTAGCCCGCTGACACTCCACTTTCAGGTGGACCAGAGAAACTCCTTTGGTGCACACCAGAAGACAAGAGTGAACAAAAATGTTAGTGGGTGGTCTTTCAGACATTCATAATACGACATTTCTGCCTTTTGCACATTTATCGTCCAAAAGCTTAAAAGTAGCTGCTTCCTGTCTAGGGCTGTGCGATATGACAATATTGCATCATGAAGGTTTTGAATGTGCTGACAATCTGCCAAAACACAAAGATCGTAGAACCGTCTGAATCCTGTTTACACCACGTTTATTTCTGCCCCTCTCTGCCAAATCACACCACGTTCTTGTCCGCTTCATGTTGACATGACAGACCCAATGAACCAATCAGAGCAAGCTAAAGTGTGTCAGCATAGAGTGTCGCTTTGTTTAGCTCCCTCCCCTCTTTCCCAAACACATGAGGAAAGCAAGCACGGCTGCTAACGAGAGTACGAAAATGAGGAGTTGCTCCCGAAAAATGTTCAACTTTGGTCATATGGAACTGGTTTGGATTTTCAAAGTTTGCAAGGTCGAGGTTCGTACGTCTGATGGAAATACGACTGCCGTTACTCAAAGATCAGAGTGTAATTACAGTAAGTGTAATCTGGAGTTCAACAGCAGCTCCTATCAACATTCTTATCTACTTATATGATGGAGCAGTCTCAAGGTTAAAGATTAAAATAGATATCATTGTCTTTAATCTAATGAAAGTATCTAAACATATTTTTTTGTGTGATAAAGTGAACTCATGGTAGATGAGAGGAGAAACTGAAGGGAGGCAAAAATGAGGCGTAAGTAAAATGAGACCAGTTTCTCTTTCTCTCCGAAATGTGTCACCATATTGTTTCTAGTTTGCTGTCACGGTTAATGTTAAGTGTAGTGTGCTGTCATTTAGCAGCGGGTAGAGGTTACTGTTGGAGCCTTCGTATAATCTGCTGGTCACTTTTATTCCCTTTCCCTCATTTCTGCTGCCTCTTTGTACCACCCTCCTCCATTCTTGCCTGTTTTGAATCAGTTAACCTTTCTGTTCAGAGTGTCACAGCGGGGTCCTGCTCCACAGATTAACCACTGATGCATTTATCAAGGCATGACAAATGAGCTGTCCTTCCAGATGCTTGATTACTTGACCTTTATTCCAAGGGAGCTGGGCAGTTAGCAGGAAGGAGGGGAGATGTTTCCTGATGGAGTTAAGTGGTGCCAGTCTTGTATTCGCTGGCCCGTTGTGAGGGGAAACCACCGGGATGCAACACCTTGATGCCGATGTGAACATGAATTAAGAAAGAAGTTATTAAGATTGGCCGGCACTGAGGCGAGGTAATTGAAATTCTCACATTCCCCAGAAACAGGCGAGAACAGGGCATATCACTTTATATCCGTGGAGAAAAGGCTGATGAGTATCACACATGAAAGCCTAAGCAGGGAAGATGTGCATCTATTGGACTCAGATTGGAGATCATTACATGAGTGGAACAGCATCAGGCCCTGAATGTAGCCTCTATTTTTCTTTTTTCTTCGGCCCACTTCATTTGTTGGTGGGCCGTAGATTTTCATTCACTGCCTCGATTACACATTTTTGTTTTGTTCTTTCCCTTTTTATTCATCCAGTAAGCAAGGTTGTTGGTTAACATAAGTCCACACCACAAATAAAGTTTCAAGGAAGTCTGCCTCCACATTTATACTTAACACTGTCCTATCTTGCAATCAGTCAATTGAATCTGCAGAACTTGAACAGGTGTGTATGGGTCTGCTCTGCTTGATCCATCTGCTGCGTAATCCTTTTGATTTAGCAGCTATCAACTAATTGTTACATGAAGATATGGTGATATGTTAATGTTCTGCCTGCCTCATGTTTTCCACGCATATAGTTTCATTTTTACAAAGCTAGCATGATAGTTTGTGTGTGCAGAGCTTCAGGGTAGCAAGCAAAATTCTAGGTTTTTCCAGCAACAATGCATAGCAAAACTGTATTGGCATAATCAAATCATAATCAAAATTACGTAAATCATGTAATTTTGTTGATTAGCAGCATGCATCAACATAATAACCCATTTGCTCCCAGCTCTAATAATTGTGACCCCACTACTACTGTACATATGCAGAAATATATATTATATTTTTTTTAAAATGTTTTAAAAATCCTCCACAAGTGCAGGAATTTTTCAAATGGATACCTAAAAAAATGTATTCAGCACTCTTTGCAAAGCAGAAATGGCCTACAATAGAAACATAACTGCAAGGCAACAACATTATATTTCTGACATCAAAAGAAAGCATCATCATAAATACCTAAAACAGCAAATTATGTCTTGAAGTTGTCTGGGGGTTTTATACTCTATTGATTTTGATACAAAGCCCTGTGGAGTGAAACTCTGTATGGGTTAGCAAATGCAAATGTTTGGTATGACCAAGATTCTGCTTTTGATAACACGCATGTTGCACAGTTTGTTCTTCACAGACTAAAGCCTACTTTACATCCATAAATGGGTACATCGGATACAAATGTCAGTGCTGTCATACTGCCATGAGTCCTTTACATTGTTGTGGTTATTAGACAATATTTCCACAAGAGCAATGGTTCTCATCTTATTTTTCCTGAGGACCTCCCCTTCATGCAACCATCAAAAAACCAGGGCCCTCCTTGCTGACCTGTGCTGAAACCATGCTTGACGTTCATCATCTAGCTTCTCACCACAAATTATTCATTCTGGTGGACTCCTCTCCTGTTCTTTTATCAGATCAAGGTGTAATCAAACCAAAATGATTAATAAATAAATAAAATAATAAATAAGTGGATACACCACAACTCATCTCTGTGTGGACATGACCTTAATTGTAGCTGGGAATCACTGCAACAGAGGGCAGAAATCAGAGTTCACTCCTGAGCTCCAAAATCAGTTTCAGACAAGAACAAACAATGTGATTTCCACCATTATAGCCACACGGGTTACAAGTGTTCTGGGAGGATTATAGGAAGTGCTTGAGTCAGCACCAAATACAGCCCCATGAAGGGACATTATTATTTAATTTTCTTAAAATCTTTTTTTTTTGTTGTTTTTAGTCATGAGTTTTGTTTGTTTGTTTGTTTCATTTAGTCTGTTCTTTATTATGTAAAAGTAATCATTCGTCCAACTCTTCATTTTTTAATCTTTGTTACAGTTTATTTTTTAATATTTGTTTTCCCTCCTGGTTTTGACTGGTATGATCAGTCAGTATTTAAGTGCCCCATTGTTTCCTGTGTGTGAGATCAGTTTGGTTCTTTTGTTAGGTTAGTTTGTTTCACAGTTGGTTTGGAGTTACTCTCTTTGATAATTTACTGTTATGACTTTGATTTAGTTTTGTTCATTTGACCCCCTTTACAGGAATAGTACACCCACAGAATGATGTGCGTTCCACCCTCATGCTGAGAAAGACTCTGGAGCACTTTTTTAATATCTCAAATGCAGCCAGAGATCGGACAGGTTTTCGTTTTCCCCCAACTTTCAAATAATGGAGTTCACTGGTGACTGAACCAAAAAGGTTCGTTAAAGTCCACAGAAACTTGGCAGCATTCCTCCATACTGCTCATCCAATGTAATCCAAGTGTCCTGAGTGGGTAGCATCCATAATTTACTCGAAATTACATAATTTAGTAGATTTTTATAACTTAAACAGTATTACATCTTTCTTCCAGGAAGTGCACCCTTGCGATTTCACGACACTACGGAAGCCGCGGCAGACGAGATCACGCATTCTTTTTTTCTGTCTTTCTTTGTTTTAAATCAATAGCCAGCCCTTCTAGTGTTTTTCCCGGTTTGTCCGGATCTCGTTTGCTCTTAGCACAATGTAAACAGCAAATTTCTTCTTCTATGCTTGCATTATCGGCAGAGTAGGCGCTGAATGCTGCCATAGTGTCGTGAACTTGCACGAACGCGCAAATAGAGACTGGAATGTACTACTGTTTAGGCTATACATATATATTAAATGATGTCGTTTCAAGTAAATTATGGACGCCACTCAGGACACTTAGATTACATTGGATGAGCAGTATGGAGGAATATTGCCAAGGTTTTGTGGACTTTGGACCTTTTTGGTTCAGTCGCCAGTGAACTCCATTATATGAAAGTTAGGGGAAAATGAAAACCTGTCCGATCTCCGGCTGCATTTGAGATATTACAAAAGTGCTCCAGAGTCTTGCTCAGCATGAAGGTGAGTAGGAAATGAACGCACATTATTTTGTGGGTGTACTATTCCTTTAAGTGCCCTTTTATTTTGTGTACAGTATAAAGAACCCTTGCCTAACCCTAACCCTTTAGTATTTGTTGGGGGTAACCTACTTTTTCCTGAAGCCATCTGTGTCCTGATACTGCTTGGTCCCTTACATGGAGGCAGCATAGTTACAGCGGTGGTCTGTGTGGCCATTAAATACACTGCAACTTCATTGCTCCTTTAACTGGTAGCACAACAGCTATACTGCGCAGCACTGCCCCCGTGGTTTCTGCTGGTACTACTTCATTTCAAAGCTCTCTGAGAAGGGACAAATTACACATGTAAAGAACACAGAAGATGGAGGTATATCTCTGTATCCCTCTTTACCATTAATAAACCTAAAACCTGGGCCTTATTTATGTTTGAATTCTTATTTAATTATGGCCTTCAAATATGAAGAATAGAAATAAAGATGGTTACAAGAAAGCCATAAAAATCCTGTAGTCCAAATATTTAAAATAACACTACGGGCACGGTCTCATGAATTTCCTTAAACAAACTATACTCGAACAATCTGGATTCTCACAGCAGGGGTCTGACAAATCTGCGCAGTCTCATGGTTTCCTGAAACATTTTTAACCGTCATCATTATGCTGTGACGCAAGTAGAAAGAGATGGCAAAACTCCAGTCCAGCTGGTGACGTCACCACCTGTTAGAGTGCGATGTCTGTCACTAATAGACAATCTATGCGCGTTTCATGCGCCGAGCATGCTGACCGAGAGAGAGCCAGCATAAAGTTCCAAGAAATGTGTCCTGTGTCCCATTACTCGGTGTGCATGGATGTCTACTTCGGGAGAAGCGTCGGCAGGGAGCTCCAGCTAGAGACAGATAACTGCAGCCAGAGATCCAATTTTTGATTTGATTTTTGATAATTGGTGCTAAATCTTAACTTGAAATCCGTCTTTGTATTTGTGGCACTTTACTTTCTATTCATAAATATTATCTATTTATATATTCAGCAATTCATATTCTGTTGGTTTTTCAGAAAATGTTTCAGTAAAAGCTTCAAAGATTAATGGAAATTAAAGCAACACTACTTAACTTTGGCAGATTTTCACACTGTGACATCCCCTAAAGCTGAGACGTGATGCTACCAGCTGGGGGGAAAAGTTTTCAGTTTCTCAGCCTCAGGACGCTGCAGGGCAAGACAGCTCCAGGAATGTGCATAATGCATGTCAACATGTTGAAATGTTGAAAGCACAGAGTTTTAAGGTTGTAAGTTTATGCTTTAAATCTCAGGGTTGTGTATCATTTTCCCCAAGTTTAATTTAGGGGAAAACGTATCCAAAATAAAAAGAAAAAAATAAGAGCAAACTTAAGGAGCTGTGAAGCAGAGATACATGGAGATCACATATTGAAAGATTGTGTTGCCCCGGTCACACGGTCAGAGAGGATTGAAAAAAGATATTTCCGAAAAATCTGACATACTGTATGTCAGTTATATATCTTTGTTCAAAAGGTCAGAGTGTAACTAACAATGTTATGGCACAGTTCCACTGATCCCTGGTGTCAAAGAAACTGTTGTAGATTCTCCACTGCAACTCAACCAAATTTGAGGCATGTGAAGCAGAATAATGCTCATAATATGTCTTTGTCTTATATAGTGGTCCTGGTACATCAACATCTTTTGTGGATTCAATTTAACCAACCAATTCTCCCAGAAGTTTATAGAAGCACCAAAACGATAAGATTAAATATTGTCTAACTTAGCTGTGATGATGCCTTATGCACATTCATCTAATCATCCAAAATGCACATGAAAACTACTTCCCACCCAATAGCCACGAAAGTCTGAGAAAACAGAAGCTAATTATCAGGTCATCTGAGCCAACTTCAGTCCCGACAATAAACTCATTTATTACAGTGAAAGTCTGACTTTGGAGTGCTGCAAGTTCATTGGCAGTACTATGAACTGAACATTTCCATTAGGTCATGTTTCATTAACATCTAGCGGTTTGGCTGTAGCTTTTTATCAACTGTAAAAATGGTAAAGAACAATGTGAGCATGAGGTGTGGCTGTGTATTCATATACTGATTATAGTATTAAACTTAATTACACAGCTCACTTTCCCAAAAGAGGAAAGAATATGGAGACCAAAATGTCACCTCTCATTGACATCGTGCTAACTGAGTTAAAGGTTTAAAAAGAGAAGAAGGAGAAGAAACAAAGTTGGAACCAGTAATGTACCAGCTTTAACATTTTAGAGAGCCTAGCACAAAGAAAAGAAAAATCAAATCAATGATGTAAATGTGTTCCTGTAATAACTTTCTTCTCAGTTTATAAAGTCAGAGAACTTTATACATCTTGGTATGAAACTTTCCAAATTGTCTGTCCACTAACATGAGCAGGCATCGAAACTTTGAATAGGAGAAGTATTTTCTTAATCCTGTGGGTTCTTGGTAGTGAGGTCAGGACTTCATCAGGGCCCTCTGGGGCCCTCGGAGCCCCTCTCTCATCTCTGCAGCAGATGAGGGGATCAGCAGGGTGTGAAATGGCCGTGGTGATTGCTTCGAGGCCATCGGGCCTCCAGCCCATTCTCAGCCCTGTCAGCTCTCTAATAGAGCCAGAGGAGATTGGAGATGACCCCACAGTTGCCAACCCACCCCGCCACCGCCATTATCACATCATTTAAGGTATAGTTTGCCAGAAAATATAAAGAAATTAAGGAAAAGATAGAAGAAAATTAAGGAAAAGTATTTACTAAATTCCTCTATTGCTGGTTACAGTGGTCAAACTTTACAAACTGAAACTGTGTAGCTGGTATTGTGTTTGTCATGCAAATTTTTATTTTGTTTAAGTCCATTTTTGAGTATTGATTTAGTCATCTGAATTATTGCCATATTAGTCTTATCTATTTTGTTTAATTAGATTAAATAATATAGTTGTCTAAACCTACAGTGGATTTGATCAACTAGAATTAACCTGTTGAAAGTCTCCCTTGAATTTCTGAAACCATTATTTACACCAAGTGCATTCACTGGCCCACCACTGTCATCTACCTTTTGTGATTGAGAGAAACAAACTTCTTTAAGAACATAAACATGACAGCTGTGGTATCTCTAAGTTTTCAGCCATGCAAAAGCATTTCAGTTTGTGATTTATTACGAGCTTTAGCACATTTTTCTTCAGATTTCAGAAGTATGGAAAATATTCCTCAAAATAACTTTCATTCAACAGTGGTTGCTGCACAATTTAAAAAAAAATAGCTTGATTTGCTTGACATTAAATGTGACCCATGTGAAATCTTGCTCTGTAGAGAAACCCAAAACCAGAACAACACAGCTTTGTAGTGGCAGCTAAATGTCCACTGTATAATAAATAATGGCCTTATTATTTTCTAATCAAAGCGGTCATAGGTGACCTCCCTTGCCTTTTAAATAGTTCTGCAACTTTTCTGACAGGATTTCTATTATTCTGCATCAACATCCAGTCTGTTGACAAGGTTGTCGCTCAGCTAAAGGTCTGATCATGTCCAGCAAAGTTAAATGCTTTTGTGTTTGATAATGTAACGATGACCACAGCACAATGGGCCTCATGCAAGAAGTTGGGATGCGTGATAATTATCGGGTCGATAATTATCGGGCCGATAACAGGAAATTATGACGTCATTCCGATAAGTCCGATATCATGACGACTTATGTCTCATAAAGTTGGAATTTTTAAGATCGGACATGTAGAAGTTGAAAATCCCACTTTTATGCTTTTCTCGCTGAGATATCTGGCTTCCTCCCACCGTCCAAAGACATGAATGCTAGGTTAATTGGTCACTCTAAATTGTCCCGAGGTATGAATGTGAGTGTGAATGGTTGTCTGTCTTGGCCCTGCGACACACTGGCGACCTGTCCAGGGTGTACCCCGCCTCTCGTCTGATAATAGCTGGGATAGGCTCCAGCAACCCTGAACTGGATAAATGGTATAGAAAGGACAGACAGACTGAGACTGATTTTTAGGCGCAGACTGAGCAACTATCAGCCACTTCACTTGCAGCCAGCCAACATGTGATACTCAGGTATACGCCGTAGGTTTTGTCCCTGTTTAGCTGCTCATGATATAGATACAAAAAGGACAACCAAGCCATAGTAAGCTATCTGTTGCTTTATTTAAAGGGACACTGTGTAATCGGGAGCAGCTCCCTCGTACTTTTCATGCTGCATTCGCGTGAAACCGGGCAGACCGACGACATCCGCTGCATGTAAAGTTATCACCAGCCTTTATGTGAAGACGTGGTCCGTCAGTTACAGTGACATCAGCCCACATCTGATTTGTTGTCATGGCGATGTCGTATTGTTTTCCCTGACCCATGTTTTACCGTCTTTCGCTCGGCTTCATTGATTAAAATGACACCTGGTTTGTTACCAACGGCCGTCTGCCCGACTGCACGTGAACCCAGCATCAGTGAGACGCTGGTCTCTCCCCACTGCAGCTCGGTGACTTTTCAAAGACATTACCTCGAACTGATCTGAAAACTCCGGTGTGTCCGGTGGGTTTCTGTGTTTTCCTACTCCCGAACGCAAAAACATGGCGATACGACATGGCAGCCTCCACCGAGCCGCCCCGCTCGATGTGTAAATGAATGATACGAACAAATTTAGAACTTAGAGGAGCACTTCAGTTTGTTGATGGGAGTGATTACTGATTAATGAAAAAACACTTTTGAACCAAAAAATCAGTTTTTGTGAATAAAACACAGGAGAACTTACACAATATCCCTTTAAAGATAATTGGTTATATGTACTTTTTAAATCAAACAGTTCCTTGTTTCTCAGAATCGGGTTGTACTTTCAGCTCTAGTTCTAATTGTTTTATCTGTTTCTCTCATTTCTCCATATAGTTTTTTTCTGTTTAGATTTAGTACTTGTTTAGCTAAAGATTTCTCCTCATAAGCTGTGGATGCTTCCCACCTAACTGAAGCATTCGTTTGAGTTGTATTTAGCTCAAAGTAGTTGTCAATTCTGGTCTCAATAAATTAAAAAAATTCTGCATCCTGGAGCCATTTTGCTTGAAACCTCCAGTTGGATTAGTGTCTTACAAAGTTAAAGGATAAGTCAAAAGAAATTGGAGCATGGTCACTTGTAACTGTACTGTCATAATGACAGTTTTTAAATTTTAGACATCAACTCTCGGGAAACTAAGAAATAATCTATTCTAGATTTAGATTTAAGGTGACCTGAATTACAGAGGTATTCTAATTTTGTGGGGTTTTGTTCCCACAATATCTCGTTTAGGTTTAAATCTGTGACGTAACATTTAATTCGCTGTATTGTTTGCAGCTTGGATGGATCTCTACCTGTTGAACGGTCCACTTTGGGATCCAGCGTGCAGTTGAAGTTGTCCCCAATTATACATAAGTAATCCAGTGAAGATACTGTAAGGAAGAAATTCTCAAAAAATTTGGGATTATCTTCATTTGGAACAAACACACTTATCAGGTTCACTTTTGAAGTAAGAATAAGTACCCTGTACAATAACAAACCTCCCAGATGGATCCTGAACAACTTTAGCAGTTTGAAACGGAATAGATCTATGGATGAGAATAAGTACTCCTCTACAGTAAGTATTGTAGGTGGCATATAAAACTTGGCCGGCCATCTATTCCTGATCAACCTGATCTCCTCAGCAACCAAGTGTATTTCTTGAAGAGAGACTATCTTGGGTTTCAGTAACTTTATTTTGTTTATGACCTGTTTTAGTTTGAAATGCTTTCAGAGTCCCCTGACATTCCAGCTGGTGATGGTGACAATCAATTCACTCCTTTTGTCTGACTCCCCCATCAAGTTTTAAATATGGACAAAAAGCAAAGGGTCAAAAAAGGCATATGGCTGTACCTTAAAACATAAAACATACAACAGTTACATAAACATAAACAATAAACCTCTTTTGGGCCATTCCACTGCCCCCCACCCCCCTCTACTCAAGAGTATAGTGTAGCTAGGGCTGAGCTGATCCACTCCTTGGAGGAGCAGCAAACTGTGATCCAGTTTTTAGTGTTAGCGAAGCTTAGCCACATAATAACTCCCATTTCTAAGAAAGAAGAAAGAAAGAAAAAACACTCGAACCTCAAACATCAATAAGAGCAAGAACAATTTGAACAGTTTCATACTATGAACCCTTTTTTTTTTTCTTCCGCGGCCAGAGTTATTTACACACCTTACTATCAGGCTGCTAAATTAAGTAGTGGCCAAATAAGAAAAGAAAGATTGTATTGAGAAGCATTTGGCTGACATTAGCTGTTCTCTTGGAGGAATTTGTCTGCCTCACTTGGTGTAACAAACGGGTGGATTTTACTGTCATGAAACACTCTCATCTTGCATGGGTTTACCTGAAAGCCTTGGAAAGTTCCCTTAATTCTCCACAAATGTTTTCATAACATTACTGAACTCACTGCCTTGCCACATTGCCTCTGCAGAAAAGTCTTCAGAAAAGAAGAGCTTGCTACCTTCATAGGTGACAGGTCGTTGCTTTGCTGCTCGGAACACGAACTACCGGTCTTGAAAACTCAAGAATCAGATGAGGGCAGCTCTATTTTGGTTGGGTTTTGGTGGACCGAGTGTACGATGAGCCCTTTCCAGGGCTAAGGGTGGATCTGTGTTCAGCCAGTGTGGAAACATCTCTTTCATGAAATCCAGCAGTGGTTTGCCCGCTTCAGCTCATTCCGGGATCCCAAAGACTCTAAGATTCTTCCTCCGGCTTCGATTTTCAAGGTCCTCGACCTTATTTTCCAAGAAGATGAGGCATTTTTCCATTTTAGTCACTACGGCACCGTTGCTACTTAGCTCTTCCTCAGCTAACATTAGCCTGGTCTGGGCCTCCAATAGGCGTGTTGTATTTTCATTCACTTTTTGTTTGGTCTATGTCAGACTCTTCTCCAATATTGAACTGGACATCTTACCAAGTCAGTCATCGACACTGTCCAGCTTGGAGCCAAACTCTGAGCGGAGGGCTCTGAGCTCTGTTAGTACAGCTTGCCAGTCGGCCATGCTGCTGGCGTCCTCTTGTTTTCGATGGTGAAGTGGTCATCTTCAGTTGCTGAGATGCACGTCTTCGGGTGAAAATGTCACAGTTTTTGACGGTAGCTGGTTTTGACATCGCCATGATCCAGTTGAGAGTGTTAGTTGAGGGTTTTTACATCGATTAATACGTGGTCACGCAGAGCTCTCTAGTCAAACAGCCATCTTGGTTAGTGGCTCAACAGTGCCCCTATTGTTGTATTTCTTAAGAAGATGTGTGATTATATTGCATGTATATTGTGATAACTGATGGTTGGGAGGGTCAGTTAACAGATTCAGCTTGTGATTTGCAGAGCAGATGTGTGTGCAAATATGATGCAGCATTGTCTTTAACTTTTGTACACATACATGGAGAAATCTTCCCATCACATCAAAAACAGATGTCCAGAAATGGTTAGCTGTAAATCATATCTCTAAGTATATGTAGCATCTTTCACAGACAGAGAGTAAAGCTGCGCGTGGCAACTCCTGTTAATTGTAGCCATGTTGTTTTCATATTGTTGAATCTCAGATATGTATAATTCATCACACAAATAATCTGGAACAAAACAAACTCTCCTCTAAACTCCCAAGAGGGTGAGCGTGTAATGAGTTCACTCCATAAAATATTCATACCTCTGCAAAATGTACTGTCATCTTTTCTGCAACACACACACACCACAAATACATGCACATATAGCACTCTGACATTCCATTAGATAGAAGGTTTTGTTGTACAATCTTAACAGTAGTATGTTGACGACTGTTACGCAGTAGTTAAATACTATCTGTGTGAATGACCTGGTGTAATAATAAAATAAGTTACCCCTTATGACTTTCAGTTTTTTCCATCAGGGGTTTCTGAAAACATTCTATCCCAGGATTCCTCAATTCGGTTGTCTGAGGGCCAAAGTTTCCATCCCTAAACACACCTGACTCAAATTAATGAGTCATTGTCCTAAACATCAATGGCTGTTGGATCCATTTCATTTGAATCAGGTGTGTTTGAGCAGGGACACATTCAAAACTTGCAGGATTGCGGCCCTCGTAGGACAGAGTTGGGGAACCCTCCTCTATTCCTATTCAGGAATTCCAGATGTATGCTGTAGATGTATGCAATCAGAGGTGGGAAGAAAAACCAAAAATTGTACGCAACTAAGAGTAGTGTTAATTCAGTGTTATTACTCTAGGAGAAGCAAAAAGTAGCGATCTGAAAAATTACTCAAGTATTCAGTGGAAAGAGTAGTACTGAGCAAATGATTGTAATGTCTGATTTATTTTCTTAGAAATTATGTAAGCTGGCAGACAAGTAACCAAAACCAACTTAGTAGTCAACTAATTAATTCCGCCAGAGAAAATTAATAGTGATCTGATTCGTTTTTTTGGAGGACCAAACAGCACAATGTCCTTTCACATTTGCATTGCATTTTACTCTCCACATTCGGTTATTATACAGTCTTACCCAGCCGGTGTCCAAAGAATTAGTGTAAAATTGCAGAGAAATGTGTGCAATGAACTCTCACAATGAGCACCAACATTGGGTGTTTTCCCAGAGCCACTGAAAACAACTGTTATTAAACCTCTGCTAAAAAAAAAAAATAAGGGACAGTCTAGACAAGACACAAAGGAACAACTATAGGCTGTTATGAACTGCTGCTATGATGTCTTCCAGTCAGGTTTTAGACAACAATGCAGTATTGAGACCACTTTGGCAAAAGTTATTAATGACCTTTAATGTCTGAATACAGACGGTGGAAAAATACCAGTGTTGGTCTGACTAGATCTCAGTGCTGCACTGGGTTGGTCCCTCTGGTACTGTACTAAACTGATTCAAAACATATTTAGAGAACAAGAGCTACCTTTGTGTAAAGGTAACTTTACATCCGAGCAGACAAAAATTACATCTGAAGTTCCCCAAGGTTCCATCCTGTGGCCTCTTCTGTTTAACACCTACTGTACATGCTCCCATTGGCACAGGTTATAAAGAATAACATTATTAGTTACTGTCTAGAATAAGCTGAAACAGCTGAACATACAAATAAAGGCTCCAAAAAGATTGCAGGGCCTAAACAGTTACCATAGCTACGTAGAGGACCGAGGCCCTGTACAGGCTCTTGGTAAATGTGTTAAGGAGTTTAAGAAATGGATGTGCCTCAACTTTCTTCCTCTAACGTTGTCCATCTTCAGCCAGCCTGACTATTGTCACAGCATCTTTACAAGTCTACCTAAAAAATCAATTAGGCGTCTGCAGCTCATTCAGAATTCTGCTGCTCAAGTACTCACTATGAACAAAAAAGTGGATCACATCAGTCCAGTTCTGAGCTCTTTACAATGCCTGCCTGTCCATCTGAAGATAGACTGTAAAGGGCTGATGCCACAAACTTAACTGCAAGTCCTTCACATGATTTAGATACATGTATAAATTCCATAATAATATAATATAAAAATTAACCGAAACATAATGTAATGATGGTTTTGGCAACGAAATCCTCTTGACTTAAGACCACCAATGGAACTGGATACTACCTTTTACAGGGTTGCCGGATTCCTGTGAAGCAGCCAATTAGGTGACTATCCATGCCTCGTGATGGGTTGGAATTGAGGCACATAGTGCTGCATCAACTTGAACAAGTACGTCGACAGGACTGACCACAGATGCTGCACTGTAAGCACATGCACAGCATGTGGAGGAAAAAATATTGATGGAGCAGATTAATGACACTGAAAGACAGTTTTTATCATTGCGGGTCTGCACAGATGGGAGCAAACAAAAATAAATTTTGTGTGCAATGAATTTATTTTATTTGCGTGAAAACACTTTCTGCTCATAATTTAACTCGTGCTTGCAAAAAATATTTGTCCACGCTCAAAATGCCGCTATGTTCGCTCAAGAATGAGGCATAATAAAAACACAGTAGACCTAGTGTTAAAGATTCTACTTTTTCAATAAATTGCTCCCAAAAGTCATATGACCACACTTTGTGTTAGATATGTGTCAGACAGGTGTCCAGCTGTTCACAGAGATTTGTGGAGGCTTGGTCAGCATATAAATGCTTTAAAAGGCGTTTCAGTCCCTCACGTCATACCATGATTTAGATTAAAAGCTTCTGTTATTACAGATGCATTACTTTAAGTTACACCATAATCTTATCATGTTCCCCAAATCAAAGTGACCTGACAACTTCCATTCATCGTTAATATCAACGACAGAACAAAATGGCACCTCCGGGTTGACAACATATCTTTTTCTTGAAAACTGAGTCAAAGATTAGATGGGGAGATCCACGACATCCGTGGAGTGATGAGCCCTGTCAACGCCCTCCATCAAATACAATACAGCCATCAGATGTCTATCAGTGGCACTATGTGAACCCATTTTGAAAGTCAATTAAAAAAACTCAATTTAATCAAAATATTATGTAGTTCTTCTTAAAAACAGGGATTCAGGGTTTCATCAGTGCTGTAGACTTAAAGAGTTTTTTTCCCCCTCATCCACATAGAAAGAAGCTTAAATAGTGAAGACTTTAAATAGTTCATTTATATTCTTGTTGTAGCTGAGCTGTATTTAAGAAATACTTATCAAACTGTCTCCAGGCAGCAGAACAAACATCAGACAGGCAGGCATGGCATTTTGACATAATTACTTCCATAGTGAATGGGTAATCTAGAATTGAGATGAATATATATACGCTATATATTTTTTAAATATATATTATATATATATGAATGTGTGTGTGTGTATTTAAGATATATGTATGTGTGTATATATTTGTGTATGTGTGTGTGTCTATTTTTTTCCTTCATTTAATGCTGAGAACCCTCCATCCACTACCAACACCTTTCCAGAGAATATTAAATCCAAAGACGTCTTTAGAAAACCATCTTTTCACTTTAATATCCTCTGATACCACGTGGCCTCTTAGCTAGAAAGGTGAATAAAGGTTGAGAACGGTCTTCACGACCAATGGCCACATCACAACGCCATCAACAGAACGAGTGATTTTCATTATGATAGACTCCAGAGCACTTGTCTTATTAGGGGGTCATTAGGCTCTCCATGGCTGACAGATTGGCTGAACAGGAAGCAGGGGAGCAGACAGAAGGTAATTGCACTTGGAGTGACCACACAGGTGCCCACTCGCCTAGCGCTACTTGATTGGTTAATTAGTGTGTTGTCAATCAGCTCTATCCAGCGGCTCGCTCACACAGTACTTAAAGGACGAGAGAGTTTCTAATGAAGCCTGAAACTTCTCATTTCCCTGCTTGTTAGAGTTCCAATTAATTAAACCTCAACTGAATAGAGGCAACACTGACACACTAAAGTTAAATGATGTTCAGGATGCAACTGTGCATTGATCCTTTTTAAAAAAAGACAATTATGGAAAGTGGTAAGAAACAGGTAAGTGGAATGTGAACAGATATAGACAACTAGCTTAATCACCTTGGCAACAGCATCAGATGTGTTTTGTCAAATTAAGGACGATTTGCAGAACTGATGGACAAAACATGGTTTATCTGCATCAAAGAAAGATAATACTGTAAATGCAGGGGTTACATTGGGCCAGTGTTCTGATGGTTTGGCACACCCTATCAGAATGTCATACCAGAAGTCCCTATACCTCACCTGTTGGTTTGGACTACTTTATCAAAGTGGTAGGCTATATGCTGTTTTGATAGGTGGAATTCCTTGTTCGTATCCCAATTCTGAGGAGGTATGTTTTGTTTTGCTGTATGCAGTTTGCTGTATGAAGATGCTGTATGCTAAGAACTTGATGTTATAATGTGTTTAAACAACCAGTCTCACTTGCATGAAAATTGAACAGAAAAGTGCAGTATGACACCGGGAACAGTCACAAAAGGGAATGGTTGCAACATCCCATTTTTCTCCGACATGAAACAAGCTAGGGCAGTGGTTCTCAAACTGGGGGGCGGGCCAGTTTGGGGGCTCAGGGCCAGGGGGGCTCAGGGCTTTGTCAGGGGGGGCCCAACCAGGCCTTTAGTTTTTGTACTTCAAACAAAAAATGGGCATATTCCTTAGAGTACTAATGAACGACGATGACTCAAAAGTCTAATGCAGTGCATTTTTGCATTTATCTCATGGTAAATGTTTGGGTGGGGGGAGCTTGACATTATAATTTCCAATGAAAAGGGGGCCCTGCAAAAAAAGTTTGAGAACCACTGAGCTAGCGTAACAACACTCACTGCACATGCTAAGTTGGATGCCCACCAGGTTGGAGAAAAAGCAAGCACATACTGTATGTGAGCAGCTCCAGGTTTATTGGGGGGAAAAGGGTTTTGAAGTATAAAAGTGTTTTTTTCTTCTTGAGCTTTGTTTTTGTTATACTGTTGTCACTGGTTTTGTAATTCCATTCAAACTTATATAGTTTAAATTAGTGATATGTTAAAGGGACATTGTGTAGCAGTTGTATATCGCAAGCAACTCGCTCGTACTTTTCATGCTGCATTCACGTAAAACCGGGCAGACAGCAGATGGACGTCAGCCGCTGCATGTAAAGGCATAAACAAGCCTCTATGTGAAGAAGTGGCCCGTCAGTTACAGTGACTTCAGTCCACATCTGATTTGTTGTCATGGTGATGTCATATTGTTTTCCCTGACCCATGTTTTACTCTTTCTCTCGGCTTCTGTGATTAAAATGACATCTGGTTTGTTAACGACATCTGTCTGCCCGACTGCACATGAACGCAGCATCAATGTAGCTCTCGGTTCCTCCTCACTGCACCATGGTGACTTTAAAAGGCATTACCTCGACCTGAGCCGACAACTCCAATGTCTCTGGTGAGTTTCTGTGTTTTCCTACTCGCAAGCTTCTACTGAAGGTAAAAATATGGCGACACAACATGGCAGCCAGCACCAAGCCTGCCAATTCCATATAAGTGATATCAACAGCAAATTTCAGGCTTACAGGAGCACTTCAGTTTGGTGATGGGAGTGATTACTGATTAATGGAAAAACACTTTTGAACGAAATAATTGATGTTTGTAAATAGATAATGGGAGAACTTACACAATGTCCCTTTAACTTTTAGCTAATATTACTTAACATGTGCCAGGTTGCTCTGTTTAGCTAGCACATGAGGTTTTATGATGGCTTACAGTACAGGGACAATGTATTGATATAAAAACAGACCACATAACAGTGTTTAACAGCTTTTCCATCAGTTTTGGTTAAATCACAGATTAACAGAGATTAACAGAGATGGGAATTGTGGAGTCAACAAGTCTTTTTCCATGTCATGTATTTGTTCTGCCCAGCCACTGAACCAGGAGAGTCCAACCAGCCCAATTTAATTCATTGTGCTGAAGTAAATTTTTTAATTCTTATGTATTAATAGTTTTTTTTTTTTCAGTTTTTCATTTGTTGAATTACTATTGTGAATAAAGCCTTTTTTTAGTGGGAGGGTATGTAAACTTTCTAACAGAACTGTAAAAATATCACTGAACGCCTACTATTTTATAACAATTTGAATCTTTGACATCTGCACATGAAGCTTACTCATTTAGATAAATCTATAATTGTCATCAAGCTGATGAATAAATAATACGCAACATTATTATAGTTTACATTTTTTATAATAATGCCAGAGGCATCATAGGAAACCAGATCCATTTGAATAAACGCTGACTGAAAAAAAAAATTAAAAGCATGACATTTTTGTATGTTTACACAACAGCCAAACTTACTTACCAGCCTAATAATACCGTGGTAAACAGAGTGGGTTTTGCTTCCACACTGCTGTTTCAGAAGACTCCAACGACTGAATTCTTTTTCAATCTCCATTCGTGTTTTTAATCTACAGTGATCTCTTTGCCTCTTTCTTTTTCTGGCCTGCTCAGACATCACTTTCACCCTTTTACTTTGTTCCGCCATGACAAAGCTTCGAATAATGAGAGAAAGTAGCACAAGTAGAGCTTTCTGTGTTTACAGAAGAGCAGCCGTAAAGCAAGTTGCTTTACGGCACTTTCATCGATGGCCTGCCTCTCCAAAGTTACGATGACTGGCTTCTGCAGAGGGCAGCCCGCTCAGAGTGCTGATACGCGTCAGTCACTATATACTGGCCCCAAAAAATCATCTAATACTACTTATTTTAGGCTTAATATCAGAGTCAAAAGTTTCACTGTATAACTTTATGTGAATTTCCCTTAAGTTTTAACCATACATACTTGAAAGGGTGTATGTGGTGTAGTACAAAAGAAGTAACTGCTCGTGGCTTTACAGTCAGCTGTATGCTGTGAATGTAAATTTGTATGAATATTATGTATTTTATTGTGACTATTTATCAGATGTGTTTAAAATGGGTTGAAGTAATCGCAGCTTCTGATTATATTAAAATTGATTGTTATCATAGGTGCATGCTGTTCTTCAATGAACATAAAGAAACAGCAAGAATTCGAAAAATAACATTAGACTGACAAAAGATGGCTGAGTTTAGCTGAACAGATTTTGTGGTTTCAATTGTGATCAAAACGGGAGGTTGTGTCATTGTATCTGTGGTTTATTTGAGTCCTACCTCTGGGATTGTAGAACAACAAGATCTTCCAGAAAAAAAACACTAAACCTCCATCAATGCTGCTGCAGTTCCCCAGGACAACCAATGTTCCTGCTATTATGACTAAAACGATTAACAGCAGTCAAACGCAGCCCAAGAACACCAGCTTTCTTTTCCTTACAAAGCCATAATTGCTGTGTAATTATGTCTCCATTGTGATGCTTTCAGCAATGAGGGCTCAGCTGCTAATAGCATTAAAACTTCAAAGGTGATGAGCAGCTGTTGACATGCATTAATATTCACCAGGATGGAGACAGCACTGAGCTGAGGCTCAGCAGCAGCCCTGTGTTTGTTTCCACAAGAATATTGTAGTTTCAGTATCTCACTGCAAATCAGAACAGACATCTTTGTCATCATAACATCTGCAAGGTGGAGTAAGAATATTATTCATTTAAAACAAGCAAATAGAAACACTAAAAAATCATTTCCTTCAATACTGCCTTTATTCTGTGGAAGTGTGTGCTGGTGTTTTTCTTCAGCAGATGCCTTCCCTTTGACTGTATTGTCCTTGTTCTTATCTGACAGTGTTTTGGAAATTTCTGGACTGCAGCATTTGAACAGTGAATGTGTGGACACCCACTAAAAAAATCAGAGGGGTGTAAACAACTCTGTCCTTAGCTTGTGTGTGTGATGCAGTAAAAAGCTCAAAGATGAGACTAATGAGAAACCAGTGCTGGGAACATACTTGTAGAAGGAGGCTGTGTCCATCCTGAAACCAGCTGTTATTCATCAGAATGTGACTGAGTGTGGTAAATACTGTATTATGGGATCAATATCAAGCCATAAGATTTTGATAAAATATGTTTGTCACTACTTGTTATATCTGGATTCTTCAGGGAAATGTTTTTTTGTTTGTTTTTTAAAGGAATTTTTTTACTCTAGTGGCCTGTATTTGAAGGGCCAAGTCATTGACATGCATTAAGCAGAGAAAACATCTAAGGAGATTGCAGAATCTACCAAAACTGGGTTCAGAACTGTCCAACGCATTATTCAAAACTGGAAGGATAGTGGGGACCCATTGTCTTCCAGGAAGAAATGTGCCCGCAAAGGCGGATGAAGTGATGCAGCATCATGCCTCGTGTCTACTGTACCGGCATGTGGGGGCAGTGTTATGATCTGGGGTTGCTGCCTCATATCGTGAAAGACTCTTTCTCCTGCTAATCACTTGCTTTATATATGAAAGGTAGCTACTCCTCTGCCTCTTGGGTGAATTTCTTAATACATGTAAGAAATGTAGTTTTGTGTGTGTGACTTCCTGTAGGGCACTTACATTGTGAGGACCGTTTTGCGTGATTAACGAACAAAGTGAGGACATTTTTTGGAAATTGAGGACATTTTCGCCAGTCCTCACTAATAAAGAGTTTTTTGTTCCATTAGCACTGGTCCAGCGTGTAGAAAAGTCCCTGTTATTCTGGAAGAACTTCATATCCCAGCATTCCTTTCAGAGTCCCATAACTATGGTGCAGCTGCTGCTGCTACAGACTGATTTGTTTTGAAGATGCTTATAATATGTCTGGTTTTCGGTTGCTGGTGAAGTTACCAAGTTGCCAGAAACATTATAATTAGCCACATGTTGGCTAATACCTGCTAGCTGATATATGGCAGCCAGATGTCCAAAATGAACTCCTCTTGCTGAGTTAAGGCAATTTTGGGATCTTTGGTTTTGGAGCAGAATATAGTTGCATTTTTTCATTGTATGAGAGCTGCAACTGCTCAGTTGTCAGCATATATTATCAGTATCAATTGATTTCAGATATCAGAACTTAAGAGTTGGACAATATCAGATATCGGTAAAAAAGCCAATATCAAACATCCCTATTAAAGACCATAGCCAAAAAAGTCTTCAAATTAAACTCAAAGGCCCTGATTTACGAAAGGTTTGCACGTACTAAAACGGGCACTATCTTCATTACACGCAATAATCCGCCGGAGCTGATTTACAAAGCAGGGCAAAAGGAGGCTTATGCCTGTTAACGGGCAAAATAGCCCCGCTATCCATTTTGTGTGTCTGCTGTAGATGAATATGCAATCTGGGCGTTTCTGCCAGAAGGCGCAAAATATTGGCAGGAGACAATGTAAACAACTCAGCTTTACACATGCAAAGTGATTTATCAACCGTGCAACAGAAAGCAGGCGCAAAAAATTGTGTATAATTTAGCAAGTCTGAAAAGCAGGTATAACCGGCAGCTTTATGCACAAATGGCTGAAAGAGTGCTGCATACAGGACTGCAGACATGCAGCACTGGGTCAAAATCATTTCTCATGAGGTGTGCAGGTAACATGTCAAGTTTTCATTGTTTAATTAAATAACAATCAACATAACTGCTTAACACGGGTTATTCTAGACAGATGAATCAGAAAATCTACAGCTGCAGCATCATGATAGTTAAAGCTGACATTAATCACGTCTTTTTATTTCTTTTATTTTTCGCTAATGGCATATTTTCAAATTGAGATCAGCTCCTACATGCACTGATCTGCCGCAGCAACTCCGCACTGCGGCAGTTGCTGCTGCTCTGAGATTGCTTTCCTGCGTTAAGTTGGCCCCAACCCCACAGAAAACTCTGTGAAAATAACCAGTAATGTAGCACAAACTATTGATCCTATTTTTTACTGAGTTTTGCGTGGGGTGGAGGGCAATTATGCAGGTCCAACACCTGGCATTGTGCATAATATCAGACCATCATCAACAGTGTCTCCTCATCCATGTCCTTGTAACCTGGCCTCTTCGTACAACCCACAGGGGAAACCAGCTGCATTGTTTTTATTTTATAGTAATTATATTTAGTAATATTCTGTTTTTTATTTGGCTCATATTATATCTCTGGAACTAATGTCTTTATCAGGTTGAATTTCATTTTGTGTTTACCACATGCTCTTCTGAACTTTCCATGGCAAAACAATAGCGCACGCTAAATCCTCATTTAAATACTGCTGTTTGCACCTGTTACAGATTGCGTGTGTAATCTTTGTAGATCACCCGCAAACGCTGAAGAGACAACGCACGCTATTTATCAGCACGGCAAAGAAATTAGCGCTCTTTATTTGGATTCTTTGTTAATCAGGGCCAAAGTGTTAAAAATAAAAAAAGGCCTCAGTAGTGAGTAGTGTTGTGTACATGACAAGTCGCTCCACCATTCTTGTTGATGACACAAAATTTTATTCAGGCACACGATTGCAATATTGGCGTTTACAGGGGGGTGGTGGGAATGTTTTATGTGGTGAAGATGGCATCGCAAAGGGTATCCACTGTCTGGAACTGATGTCCATTCTTGTAAACTTCCTTTGTCATCCATCTCCAAACATTCTCAGTGGGATTTAAATCAGGAAAACATGCAGGCAACATGCAAGATTGACATTACTCACGTGGAAGGCGTCCTTAGTTTGGTGAGTGTTGCACAGTGCAGCGTTGCCCTTTGGAAAGAGCTAGCCAGTACCACACAGATAAGGGCCGTCAATCAAGAGGGATGCTTGCTGCAACTTCTCAGCATAGCCAGCAGCAAATTGAAATCCTTGCACAACCTGACGTTACATCTTTCCATTGAAGGAAACAGCACCCCAGACCATGCTGGGACAGGTAGAAAACGTCTCCAGTGGGATCTCCTTGTCATGCCAGTAATGTTAGAAGTCACCAAGAACATCCAGGTTAATGTTTTCTGATCAGAAAATGAAACTTTACTCCACCTTGCAGTGTCCCATGTTTGACGGTCCCTTGCAAAGTCCAAACAGGCAAATGCGTGGCCTGTGAGGAGATGTAGCCTTTTCTCTCACACATACCATCTTATTGTTATTGGGCTGCAGTCAGCATCAGTAAGGACCTTAACATGGGTTGAGGATCGGCCTGTGTCTTCACAGACAGCCTGTTTGATCCATCAGCTTGGCACAGGTGAAATTTTCCCGTGTCTACCACTTGACTTTTTTCTCCCATAACCCCCAAGATCTTTTAAGACATATAAAGTGGCAGTTTTACTGTGTCCAACCTCAGCAGTGATGTGTTGTGAGAGACCTTGTTTGTGCAGCTCAACAATCCTGCCATGGTCAAAGGCAGAATTTGTTTTTGCCTTTACCATCAGGAGATCATGACAGTGTGAATGCAAAAAGGAAAATGTCATGAAAGCCAGAAAATAAAAACAGTTTAGTCAGAAACACAAATGGATCAGGAAGACGGTGTCCTGCAGCCTTTAGTTTCATCTGCAGGACATGTGAAGGCTACGTGGTCTGTACAGTCCTTAAACAATACCAAAAGCCAAATATGTGATGAAATAGAAAAGTAACGACCTTTGAAAGAGTTTAGTTTTTTAAGCTTTGATAAGTAATCACAAGATGTGCGTGTTATTCCAGTGTGGCTTGTCATTAAAGCCAGTTTCCAGAGATGAATAATAGTTTAAATTAATGCTCCGATGTAAAAAAAAAAAAAAAAAGTCAGAATACTTTAGAGATCTCTGGACAATATACCTATAAGTTATTATTACTGTAGATGACTGTCCAACGTTGTAAATCCAGATATTCATGCTGCTTTCCATGTTGGCAGATAGGAGGTAATTGGGACTAGTCCCCACCGTAATGGCGGCGCCGCAAGATGGCACACACACAAAACGCTTGTCGGATATGAACTTCCTCATCAAGTTCTTTGCAAGCCTGTTAATGAGCCAATTATTTGATTCAGGTGTGAAAAATTAGGGTTGCCTCCAAAACATGCAGGGCAGTGGGTCCCGAGGACCAGAGTTGGGAAACACTGGTCCAGACTGTTTTATCTAATTTAACAAACCTTTAAAAAAAAAAAATGTGTCAGGAAAAAAAATTACAAGCCGGCTTAATGTAAAAAAAAAATTACAAAGGTCAAGGTCAGGATTACTAAAAAATTTTGTCAATCAAAAAATTTTTGTGTTCAGACAAGCAAAAGTGAACAAAAACAGGAAATTATCGCTCAGGGATCAACTGTTCATACCACACACTAAAAGTGTGAAGAAATTTCTAAGATTTGCTACATAAGCTAAAACAAATGAAGTGGGACAAATCAAGAGTGAAATAAAATATAAATTGTCAAACAAACAATTAAAATTGAGAAAAACTTAAAGTATATAGTTCCCATCCTTCTCAAACTGCAAACAGTTTTTATCTGATACTTTGCTCAAAGCACTGCTCAGATTGCTTTCCTCTTCTTCTGACTCTCTGCACATATACCTAATTAATTCCAGAAAGAAAAATAAGTCAATCCATATCTTATCAAACACATATTCAAGATAGATATAGCGCATATTTTTTGTGAGTAACAGTACCTAAAGGTTATTATTTAAAGTGTAGTCTTTAATTTGAGGGTATGCCCATCCAAATAGACGGGATCAAGAATCTTCAACGTGTGCAATATTATTTCTGGGGCTCAATATACTTTATTGTATGGAAAACCAAACCAGGTTGGATAAATCTTTGCTAGTCTTATTCAAGCTGACTCCTTCAGGTCCACACTCTTCCAGCAATGCTGGGTGCACTAATGGTATGTTGCGCAGCAAGTGTGTTTATTTATGAGGTGGACACTGTTAATTACCCATCTGCATGGATAATTAAATCCAACTTCAAAGACATTTTAACCTCGAGAGATCCACAGTCTGTGTGCGGCTGAGCCGGACGACAAGCCCAGGACGCCTGAAATGTCTGCTGCTAATTAGAGGATAATGATTCGCTAAATATTCACACATATTCACTCAAGTCAAAACTGAACCAACAGGGATTATGAAATGCAAACAACAGCCAGGGGTTTCTCTCAGAATGAAAATTATTGAAATGATTCTCAAAGGCAGAATAGACCCTCTAGTCCGGGGTTAGCGGAGTACAAACAAAAACATCCTACCGTCACCATTTGTTCCTGTTTATCTTAGTCATTAAAAATCTTACGAATGAAAAAATAGACCCAAATAGCTATATTTGACCCAAATATGGCCTACATCTGTAACTTAGCACACATTTGACTTTGACTTTCAGCTTTGACTCCATATGAGTGTGACCCAAGCGGCAAACTCGTTTTGTTTCATTTCTTATGGATCCCCATTAGTCTTCACCATGGTAAAGACTACTCTCCCTGGGGTTCAGAGAAAAGTGAACCCAACTCAGAAGTGGGAAAAATTGCAGTTCACCCCTCATCCACCAGGGGCTGGCTCCAAAATGGAGTCAATCCCCATAGACTCCTATGTTAAAAAGGCCGACTTCACAGCAGAAATAAACATGATTACAACCTGGTTCAAAGAATCATCTTAGGTTTAATAGGTCAAGTTTACCTTCATGCCAGCTATGGGGGGGGGGGGGAATTTTTAATATATAACTCATCCATTTCGATGTTATCTAATCTTTAAATTATGCATAATAATTATGCATAACAAATTGGCTGTCAGTGCTGTAGGTTAGAGGCTAGCTCCCTGCTTGCCTCGGCCTCAGCCAGCAGCAGAGGAGCATAACATCGTTTTTTAGCTAACTATCAATCAATCAATCATCTGGAGCTGATAGATACGGAAATGGGAATTATCCAAAATCGAAGGGTGGGAAAAAGGGAACAGGTGGGGAAAGGGGAGAATGAATAATCTTAATAACTTTAATATTCTTTTTTTTAAATTGGAAAGAGAGGAACCAGGATGGAAAAAAAAAATCAAAGAGGGAAAAAAAAAATGTTCATCCAAAAAAAAAAAAAACAAAAAAAGGGGGGGTGGCTCACAAAAAAAAAGGAGGTAACAGGGAAAAAAGAAAAACATAAAAAAATATCATACTTTTGAAAAAAAAAAAAAAATATAGTTCCTTTTTAAACCCGGAGTTTTTTTAAGGAAGAAAAACAAAAAAAAGGGAAAGAAAAGGGGCCCGCGTCCCCTCCAGGGACAGTTAACGATTACGTCATCCAGATACTGCATAATGTCCCAATAAAAAAAAAAGAATAAAAAGGGAGGAAAGGAATAAAAAAAAAAAAAAAGAAAAAAAAACAAATAAAAAAAAAAGGGGGAAATAATTTAATAGAAAAACTCAGAAAACAAAAAAAAAAACCACAATTATAAAAAGGGGGAAAATTATTTAAAAAAAAAAAAAGGGGGCACCGGGAGAAACAAAAAAACAAAATGGGAAACTGATATCAGGCGTTAGAAGGTAGGTGTCTAACCAGGGTAGAGAGAAGAGGGATACTTAGTCAACAGATAATAGTAGTTCTTACTTCTCTGGGAGAATTTAAACTGACATTATATTAAAATCAAAGGGGGGGGAAAAAAAAAAAAAGAGGAAAATTAGCCCACAAAAAGCGCCGCGATGGGGGGGGATAGATGAAAACTTTTAGTAACACTGACATCAAGCTTTTTTATGCTGTATGTTATGCTATAGGCAGGTTGTTTCTCTTTAGCTTTTATGGGGTCTTCCCTCCTTGCAGCAGAGAGTGAAAGAAAAAGCAAATGAAGGACTGGGAAGTGAGGTTGCTCTGAGGGTAGACGAAAGGTTGAGTAGAGGAAACAACAGAAAGGCAGTGAGAGGCTAAGCAATGCAGAAGAGTGTCTATGAACTAGGACTATGGCCAGAGAAGCCATTTTGCCATTTACAAGTTAAACTAAGATCATATTATCTTTGTCTTTTACCATGGGAAAAGCATGCGTGAGATCTATTGATCACATCAGCATGGGGGCCCACCAAGATGACTTGTACAAAGGGCCCAGAATTTTGGACTATGCCCCTGATGATCACCACCTGTGGCCCAAAAGGAAACTGCTGTCATTTGTGTTCAAGCTAGCTCCTCATATTTGGATCACATCTGGCTCACACAACACTGGCCATAATAATCCACATCCAAGCCAGCAACTGACAACTGAACCACATGTGGCCCACAAGACAATTCCCAAACCTAAGTCTGGGCCAGCGTCTGGCATCTGGATTATATGGCCCACACAACATTGGCCAGAGCCATAACTGAGCCATAAGTGCCAAAGTAGTACAGATTAGGCCCAAATGTGCCTGCTATCTGGGGAGGCCTGCCTTTGAGGACAAACCCCGCTCCATTTGAGTTTGCCCCAAGAAAACCCAAGCAAGACTGTCAGGTATCAAAATGACAAGGTTACAGAATCATTGCATACATTTGTTTTGTGTCATCACATGTGGTTGACTTCACACCATATGTACAAAGTAGTAGTTTCCAAAACACTTATGAGAGGACCAAAAGATATTGTTTAAGAGCATATTTTCGAATTGGAGACACTTGAAGGCAGGGATGTTTTTAGCCAGCATGTAGCCAATCCATTACAGGCAGCACTGGTGGATTCAGTTTTAGGCTTAAAGGAATAGTTCACCTTCAGAATGATGTAACTTTATTTTCCACTTACCCTCATGGTGAGCAAGACTCTGGAGCACTTTTTTTAATATCTCAAATGCAGCTGGCGATCAGGAAGGCTTCTCTTATTCCCCCAACTTTCATATAATGGAGTTCACCGGGGTCCGAGCCAAAAAGGTCCATAAAAGTCCAGAAAAACTTGTCAATATTCCTCCATACTGCTCGTCCAATGTAATCCAAGTGTCCTGAGTGGGTAGCATCCAGAATTTACTCGAAACGACGCCATTTAGTATATTTTTAGAGCCTAAACAATACTACATCGCATCTCTAGCAAGCACGCCGATGCACATTCACGAAACTACGGAAGCCATGGCAGATGAGATCGCACGTTCTCTTTTTCTGTCTTTCTTTGTTTTAAATCAACATCCAACCCCCCTGGCCCTCTTGTGTTTGTCCCGGTTTTTCTGCAGCTCTGGCGCTCTTAGCACAATGTGAGCAGCGGATTTCTTCTTCTACGCTTGCATTATCAGCAGAATAGGCTCTGAACGCCGAGGCTTCCATAGTTTCATGAACGCGCTTATGCGTGCTGGCGGAAGTAAGATGTACTAAAATATAGTAAATGATGTTGTTTAAAATGGACACTACCCACTCAGGACACTTGGATTACATTGGATGAGCAGTATGGAGGAATATTGTTTTTTCTCCTTTCCTTCAGTTTTTAGTTCTTGCATTAATACTCTGCACACTGCACAGCATCTATGTTCAATTTTCTATGCTGCACAACATGTAAATAACTGTCTTGTTAATTTTTCCTTTTCTTTGATTGAAAATTCAATAAAAAAAAAAGATTGTTGATTCAAGTTTGAGTGTTTTTTTGCAGATGCTGCTTCCTCCTTACATTTGTATTATCAGCTGCTACAGTGATGGAACAGCAGCTCTACCTTGTGGTTAAATAATGACATGCAGGCTGTATTTCTACATTGGCTTCATGCAGTGACAGATGTGTTTTGGTGAATATCTTTATTTTCAATGGGAAGACTTAAATATATATTTGTTTTAAATTTGTAAGTGTGGAAGATTTTTTTATATATACCTGTGTGTGCATATATTATATTCATAGTCACAAAGATGGCAGGGGTCCAACTGTTTAAAAAAATGTAAAAAAAAAAAAAAAAAAAAGTCATATGAGGCAAAGCTTTCAATACCTGGACATAATCTGATCAGAACTGGCATCAAACAACATCAGAACATGACTGTTAAGTTGGTACGTGCCCTCCCTACCTCTAGAATTCATCAACTCTATCATTCTGAGTAATGCTACAAACAAAACAACTGTACTAACAGCATAACCTCTGCAGAGGAAAAACTGCTGTTATTTTCATATCAAGCCCTGGACTTTGGTATTTCCACAGAAAGAGAGACCACATTTTTCACACAGTTTCTCATTAACTGAGTCTCTGGCAGATTCATTCATAAGGTCCAGACAGACAAAGATCAGTTAAGTCTCTAGATGGTCCAATCCCAAATACTGTATGTGATGGTTAGCGAAGTAGTTTCTGACACATTATGTTAGAAAACAGGTTTAAGGATCTAAGTAATAAAAAGAATAGGAGATAATTTAGAAATGCAACAAACAAAAAAGGAAAAAAAAATAGCTGGACAAACTTCAGCAAAAAAATACATTTAGGAAAATTTCAATTTAAAAATTTAAAAAGTAAAAATATAAATAAAACAATAAACCTGTTTTAAAAAACAAATGATACAGTAGAAAGTAAGTAATTTTTACTAGTGAACTTCCTTTGACCTTCTCTAGTGTTGAATGCACTTTTCAGTGTTTAAGTATTTATTGCACCACATGCTGTCCTTTCACAAGATGTTAATGTATACCCACCTCTATAGCTTTTGTTTCACTAAATTTGTTTTACATTTATTTTTGTTTTTAGAGGCAGCTCTTGTAAGATTCTTCTTTCCACTGATCTTCATTCTTGTATTTACATTGTTTTGTTTTTGTTGATTTGTCTCAATAATGAATTTGACCAACTAAGCCAGTAGTTTGAGATGGAATTGCCACTGTATGCTTTTACTTTTGTCCTACACTGATGATATACAGTGTATCAATGTAACATGAACTTATTACATTTTCTGTAAATTTCACACAACAGTAGAAAATCTATTTCTATGAGTTTTAATTAAGCATTAATTATTCTAAAATGCAGAAAAATTACATGGACCAAGTTCATATCCCATTTTAAAAAATTAAGTAAATAGGATTTAAAAAAAAAGTCAGGAAACAGTCAGTGATTCAATATGATATTTTAATTTTCAGTGTTTTTAGTATAAAAATCCCACCGGCCTGCCATTGGCTGGTTTCTGCTCCCATTGGCTATAAGTGTGGTTTAATCCCAGAGAATCAGCTAAAGTACCAAATCTATTTACAAAACATCCACATAGAGAGGGGCCAAAGTAAACAGCTACCCTGCCAAAGGAAAACATCAAACACTATCACCTCACCTCTCAGATTTAATGCTATCAATCCAGAACAAAACTTTAAAAAAAAAAAAAAAAAAAAAAAAAAAAAAAAAAAAAATCAAATGATTCACAACAGAGGAAGGGGAGGAGGGTCTCTATACGTGGCTCCTAGCGCCTGTAGTATTTTCTCACCACACCTTCTCTATAAAGTGATGCATATACATTTTCTGCTTTACAATAAATAAGTACAGGCACATTCTCTTCTCCTAAACAAGTTCAGTTCAGGTGGAGAAGATGGTTATGTGACGTTTTACAGAAGACTTGAATTTATCACAGCACACAAAAGGCCAAACACCTGAAACACAACTGAAAAAAAAAAAGAAAAAAAAACTTTAGTGGGAAACCTGTGGCCTGCAGTTTGTTTTTTCAAATTGTGTTGTTTTTTTTCTCTTTTGGTTTTGGTGTGATTGATGCACTTTAGGCATTTTAAACTTTGAGAGCTTCTATATAGATTTTATATAAATATCTACAAACATAAGTAGTTCAATAAAAACATTCAATAAAAAAAAAGGAAAAAAAAAAAAAGATACACACAAAAAATTAATGCCACAGACAAAAGAACTTGAAGCTTGAGAACTCAATAACTTACAAAAACCGTACAAAAGAAGCTGAAATAAAAATGTTTAATACAGTATGCATGTTTGTTTTTTTCTCTCTGTGGAGATAGCACCAGCAGAAACACCGACACGGTCGATGCCGGCGATGATGATGTGAATAATCACCTCTGACCATATAAATATCAGAATGTTATGTACCAAAACAGACTGAGGGAGTGAATAAATTAGTGTTAGGCTGTATACGGGATATTTACAGGAGCTGCTGCTGTTTCTCGCTCTCTCTCACACTCATACACACACACACACTCTCACTCACTCACACAAACACAGATGGACTATTTCATGGCAGTGAGATAGTTGCAGCAGTCTTGCAGCACATTTTAAGTGGTCAGAGGTTAAACTGACACATTCAGCAGGCTTAAACCTGCAAATTTTTTAGTCCCCACAGCCAAAGTTTCTTTCTTCCATTTCAAATCTTTCACTCACTAACTGAGTCATTTTCATTGCATAGCTCTTTGACAAACAGGGTGACCATCACAAGCTACAGTAATTCAGACAGATGGGACAGGTTTGTGACAAGGTGATGAAACGATTTGGTTCCAGTTCACAGGAAACGGTAAACATGATATGTGTGTGTATATGAGCTGTGCGTATGAGGCAGAGACAAGAGTGTCTTTGCAGTGTCTGTGTTTAAAACAAAACCTAAAATAAAACTAAACTAAACTAAAAAGTAAAAGAGGAGAGATGGTTGATGGGAAAATTCTTGAGCTGGTGGAGGTGAGAAGGTGGGATTGGTGGGAGGCCTCAGTCTATGACAGCGAGGCTGGTGCTCGGCTCCAGCTCCTTGCTAACGTGCTTTAGGTGGCTCATGGCTCGGTCGAAGGCAATGCGCACAGTTTTTCTTAAGGAGGAAGCACGAGCCTCCATCAGCTTCATTCTGTCAAGCGCCTTGTTGATCCCAAAGGGAGCCATCCTGGAGCTAGGAAGCCATTGCCTGAAGACAAAAGAGGGCATTTTTGAAAATTTATCAGTCATTTGTCAGACTTACAGAGCAGACCTACCCAGAGACAGAAGCCTGAATAGTCTGTAGATTCAAAGGACCCCCATTCAAAGTCAGTGTATGTGAACAGCGTAATTATGCACCGCCTGTCCAAAAACAAAGTCACCACTTGGATTTAACTTAACAGGTAAGAGCCTCCCATTGGATATTTACTGCACGGATGATGTTTCAGCTGGTGACAAGTCATCCAACCCTAACTGATGCAGTGAGCGGCTGCTCATTTCTTAAACTGTTAGAAGTGATTGACCCTTATGAAACAGAACTGTCTTTCCCACAACCGCAGGATGTCTTCTATGTTTCACGAAACCAGATGGTTAAAAAACAAACATGTTTAACAGTGACAGTAAGAACGTTTCCACATGAACAGTGTGAACATAAATAGATTGGGACTAAATACTGTGTAACCTTAAAGATGACATAGCAGTTAAAAACTAGTTTATGTTGTTGGCATTACTGCATATGTAAATACTCCAAAGAAAAAAACGGCATTTTTTACAGCAGGGTATTGTTTTGAAACGCCAGACCTCCTTCCTCAGTAATACAGTGGGGTCCGGTGATGATATGGAGCTTTACCCGGAGACCACGTTGACTTCATTTTGATTGGCTACACCTTATTTCGCTATGACCTTATTTGGAGAATCTAGGTCAAGCTGCGATCGGAGTTTGCTAAAGGCTAACTGCTAGCAACAATCCAGACAGTGAGCTACGTTTATCAGACAAGACAGCATTTAGAAAATAAATAAACTTACAGGTAATGACAAGGTTGTGGCCCCCTCCCTCAGTGTTGCTGCAGAAGTTTTCTTTTAAATCCATTTGTTTGAAAATCCAGACCTGACTGCACAGAAGTTACTACTAGCTCCATACACCAAGCTGAATTAGACAGGGAGGGGAGGGGGGAGCGGACGGTGCATAGGCCGTTAGGAGAGAGAGAGGGGGGCGCTGTTTACTTGATAGTGTGCTCTTATTGGAGCAATTAAATTACGTAGAATGATAGAACTACGTAGAATGATAGCCTGCTGTCTGATTCAACTGTTTCTGAGCAGAGAGACAAAGCTGACAGACCATAAACAGGAACTTTGATTCTCACTCTGGACATTCACATGGCCTCATCAGTGCACAACAGATCATATTATACACCCAAAACCCCAGAAAAGTGAAATTTGATGTCATGGCACCTTTAAAGGTAGAATCCGGAGTGCTTCCCCGTTTCTGTTTGTAAATACTATTCAAACTGAGAGCCCCTCCCCTCGGGCTAATGGGGGCATCGCTCCTCAGCCCCAAGCCTCTCCTTCAAAACTCGGAAGTGGGTGAAACCAAACCAATATTAACCCTGGTTTTCGAGTGTGCACTATCTAAAGTTATTTCCCTGCAAAGTACTTCCTTTTCTTCGCTGCATCCATCAATTTCTTTTATTGAGAATTTGAGTGAATCTGGTATCGGCTCCAGTCAATAAAAAAAAGTTTGCTCCAACTGATGCTCTGTCACTGGCTGGAGAAATTACGCAAATCTCCACCTATAAACATCCAAAACACACCAAAACAAAGGGAAAAAAACAAAATACAGTCCAGGGGAGAGGGAGTAGCAAACAAAACTCACTGCCACACAAGATTAGAGGCCCAAAGGTGCAGATTAAACTGGATTTTTTTTTTTTTTTTTTTTTTTTTTTTTTTTTTTTTTATATTGGAGGGGGAGGGGGGGGAAGGTAGGTCTCTCCATTCCATCCTAAGGGAGAGAGAGGGGGGGGGCCAGAAGGGGGGGGGGGGGAGGGGGGGGAAGGTCGGACGGGGGGGGCCGGGGCCCGGCCCCACCCACACCTAAAGGGGGCGGGTTCACTTGCACAAATCTAGCGTTTATTTTCAGGGGGAAAACTCTGGATTCTACCTTTAAGAAAACCATTTATCCGTGAAAATGATCTGAAGAAAACGCTTCAATTTTGTTAGGGAGCATAAAGATTGGACTCTGGAGCAATGTAAGAAGGTCACATGGTCTGATGAATCCATATTTACCCTGTTCCTGAATGATGGGAGTTCCAGTGTGACGAGAGAAGCAGATGAAGTCATGCACCCATCATGCCTAGTGCCTACTATACAAGCCTGTGGGGGGAGTGTTATGATCTGGGGTTGATGCAGTTGGTCAGGTCAAGGATCTGCAACGTTATGAGCCCAAAGAATAAGGTCAGCTGACTACCTGAATATACTGAATGACCACATTATTCCATCAATGGATTTTTTTTCATCTCTGATGGCACAGGCATATTTCAAGGCGTCAAGGCCAGTATTCATTGGGTTCAGATTGTGAAAGACTGGTTCAGAGGCATGAGACATCATTGTCACACATGGATTGGCCACCACAGAGTCCAGACCTGAACCCCATTGAAAATCCTTGGGATGTGCTGGAGAAGACTTTGCATGATGGTTAAACTCTCCCATCATTACTACAAGATCTTGGGAAAAAAATTTATGAGCTCTTATTTATAATAAGAGTGTGTGAGTTTGCTTTGGACAGACAGTGTATTTCTTGCTTGAAAGTCAAAGTTCAAACTCATCAGTGATGTTATTGAATAAAGTCTAGAGTCTGAAACACTGTCAGGTAACTGTGTGGCACACTAACAGTAAATAGGTTTTCCATCTATTAACAATGTGTCCTAACAGCAACTCTGCACACCATGAAGAAAGTCAGGGAGTCTCTCACCAGCTGCGCCTGCTGTCGAAGAAGTGGACGAGGAAGAGTTTCTCTGCGGACCTGAACTGCATCTGCTCTCCTGCTCTGAGAACGTCCAGCGGCGGCTTGGGAAGCTCCACCCCGTTGTGCTGGGACGCCATCTTCCGAGGTCTGGGATCCATGATCTGTGAAGACCGAAGAACAAGAGGGGCATAGAAATTAAGTGTGGTTGTCCTCTGGCAGTGAAGAGTCGGGAGTGCATCCTGGTGCGGTTGCTAGAAATTCAGAGACAGCTGCATGCAAGGCCGAGACGAGCACAGAGCGCGCCGAGCGAAACGACCCACTACACACACCCACTAGGCACACCAACCAGTCCACCGTTGGCCAGCTGGATGTTCCTGCATGGCTATGAGCACACATCACAAGCTACGTCATGGATAATGAAGGAGGGGCAGATGGGTGATGAGATACAGACTAACACTCACTCACCAGGGCAGGGAAGGAGGGATATCCATTACATTTAGCCCAAACTAGTTTAAGAGGCTCCAGAACAAATGGAGAAGCAGCGGTGGGTTTCCACACCTCTACAGGAGCAACGACAGGCAAGTTATGAAGGATTCACTGAAACAGAGAGCACAACCATTCTGAAAACACAGCCATACGCACAGGAGACAAGGGAGGGATGCTCACGAGACCTGGTCCAATCACACAACCGAGCACGCAGGAAGGCACATGGACAAGGACACACACACATTCATTTAAACGCATAAAAAAAAAATTTTTTTTCAGCATTACAAAGTACTGCCAGAAGGCGTTTTATGCTTTTCTCAATGTAAAATGCCACAAGGCAACTGTGAATTAACTAATTCTTTTTCTTTCTTGGACCCGGGGAAGAGCAGCTTTGGCAATTCTTATTGGCTTATGGATCTGAACTGAAAACCAGTATCATAACATCATAAGAGAGTTAAAAAAAAAAAAAAAAATAACTCTCTTATCAATGAGATGATCAGAGACAGGTCCTCACCCACCAGGACCAGATGCATGAATAATATTCTGCATTTTCCTGCAAAAACCTGTCCTAATGAAGAATGTGTGCAATCAGAATGTGTGGCTGGTATAAAAATCTGCCTGGGAGCAAATGAGGCTTTAAAATGTGAAGAATATTCTGGTTTGGTTTCGGAATTGTCTTGCACGCCATTTTGGGCTTTTTAAAGCTGCTTAAAGACAACAGCTACTATTCCATGCTGCATCTGTTGATAATAAAGCTGCAGGTCAACCTCATGATGGCGTCCATATGTGAGCTGATGCACATTTGCTATTGTTTGTAGATCGTAATATCTCTGCTGGGTCCTTTGCCTGCATTTTGTGGAGGTGGTTTCTGTTACTCTTTTTCCAGCAGTTTCTGATGTATTCATAGATGAAGAACTGAGACCCTCAAATAACATTTAATTTTTCTCAGTTCAGTCTTCAGCTGTGGTAAACACAATGTTTTTGTTTATGGGTATATGAGTAGTCAGGGGACAATCTGCATTCATTTATGGCTGAAAATTAAAGTAAACATCAGAACAGTTTCCAAGACCTCTTACAGGTTCCTTACTTTTATTTCTTTTAATCTATTCTCCACATGGGACATATTTTTCTGCCTTGTGTCAAATATTACATCACCAAAATAATTTAGTTTTTGTTCACAACTACAAGGGCTGTATGCATAATTTTGGTGTCAATAAAGAAAAAAAAAAAGCCGAGACCTGTGAGATTACTACAGAGGTGTCAGAATCAAGACATGTTACTGTATCAGAGTAAATTCACCTAGAACACAGTAAAAAATGTAAATGGTTATCTCCTTCTACATGAAACCCTCATTCCTCTTTGTGAAAACCAGAGGATAGCAGCAGCCCAATTCCTCTAGGAATTAGTAAAATAATGTCTGATGAGGGACTGTGTAAAAGTAGAAGCTAAAGGCGGACCTTAACAGTTTTACTGACTAGGGCCGTGTCCCAATCCGCGCACTTGAGCACTTCAAACACTGTTTTTGAGTGTGTAGGGCACACATGGTGTCATTTAAGTCAAAAATTCAGTGCACTGGAAGTACCAGGATGCTGCCCTAATCACGCCCAAAAATGCAGTGCAGAACGAAGCACACTACTCGCACTAAACTGACGCCATGTTGCTGACGTAGAGGAAGAGGAAGGACTTTCGAACTGCTTTCAAAGCTGAATAACGGCGGTGAACAAAGCAGTGGCGACCCCTGCTGCATTGGAGGCTGTATTGTACTGATTTAAGTAACATTTATGAAATGATTACTAATGTTTATTGTGGCATGCTACCAAGCTGTTCACTCCCTGATGACAGTTATGATCTGGTCATTTGTTTGAGGCCGCGGTTATACCGGCTCAGCAGAGTTAGCTCATGTTAGTGGGCAATGCTAGTCCATCACTTCCTGTAAGTGCAGTGCTCTGTTTGGGTCAGCATTTAGTGACAATAGTGTACACTACAGACAAAGTACACAGTGCGCACTATGCACTGAATTCCAGTGCACTCAGGAAAGTGCGTGGATTGAGACACGGGCTAGGTGTAACTCAGGTAAATATCTTAGGAAGCCATTGGCCATTATGATTGACACCTCTGTCATTCGTCAAGAGTCAGGAGAATTGAGGGTTAGCCCCCAAATTCACCTTAGAAACGCAACAAGAATCCAGAAAAAATTAAGCTTAAACCAGTATATTACAAAACAGCCTTAACTGGTCTATAAAACCTTTATCTTCATGGAAAAAACCAAGACATTTGTGATTAATTTCAGCATAGTTTTTTTTTTTTTCCCCCACCAGACATGGAACTTTTGACCACAAAACAGCAAAAGCAAAACATGATTTATGACCGTAGTCTTTTTTGTTCGTTACTTTTTGGCTCTTACTTGCCAGAGATTTTGTCCCAGTGATGAGACAGACATCTTTGTAACCATCAGAGTCTCTGCTTTCATATGAAACCTTGTTTCTGTGGTTTGCTTGAAGAGGAGAAATTAGCAGAAGCTCAAAAGTGAACAGTGATGTTCTCATGTCTTGTTACAGTCCTATATAATTGCATGGAGGCAGAGTTGTGTTTCGTTTGAATGTCAACATTTGGTAGCGCCTTGCAGCTGAGCTTCTCCCCGATCTTGAGATGCTCCATGTTAGGACTGATCCTAGTGTTTGCAAAGATCGTCTGTAATGCATGCATTTCATGCTGCTTCCTGTACAGGGGGCCCACATCAAGAAGAGGTTAAACTGGGTTCATGTTGACTAAAATGGACCAAGCAGCTTAGAGTAATCAGTAAATACAAACTGTGTTCAGTCTTTTCTCCATTCAACAATCAACTCTTCGTGCCATGAAATGCTTAGGTTGATTTTTGTTTGTTAAGACATTAAGGGTCATAGTATCGCAACAGAAATTGTTCTGAGACTCTGATTCAAACTAAACCCTCAGCGATCACCTCACCTCCTCCCCTTTGGTCACACGTTTCCTATTTTTATTTCCCCTCTTCACTTGTGGGCCTTTATACACCAAGCCGATGATCCGCTATCTGACAAGTCTGAAGTGCCGCTGAATGTTGCTCTCTCATGTCTATTTGGTGCGTATTCCCTTTTCAGGATTACTGGTCTCAATCAAGATTTTTTACAGTAAATGCCTAATTGAACATGTTGAATGGCCATCAGGTTTGTTGGTGGGAGAGCTCACTCTAATTGGCTTTCAGTCAGTGATGGCAAAAAGCAAACTCATAAGTCTGGTGTGGCCATTTTCATAGATGAACATCAGAGATTCTCAGGAGAAAGTGCAGATAATATGGTTGAGCTGCTGTTCAGACAAGCGTATCACAGCAGGAGGCCTGCTGCTGGAGATGCGTGGGAGGATGTGAAAAATTGGCCAGAGAGCAGGCAAAAGGCCGCGCACGCTGCAGAAATTAGGCTGTGGAAATGGGTGTTTTCATTACAGCATGATGACGGGTGCAGATGAGGCTCCTTATTGTGCAGGATGGACAAACTCTCACCAGTGCGCACACACACACACACAGTGGTAAAAAAAATTACACATTCATACATAATTTCACATGCTGCTTTTAGAGAATTTACTTTCGCTGGATTGCTGAAAAATCTCAGAAAGAAGCCCGATGAATGGATGAATAGATTTGTGCTTTCACAAACCACCATTCCTGGACATCTCCTGAACACTTTGGGACTCCAGTGAAAGTTAACAGCTTACCACATAACCATATGATCACAGAGTGCATCCTGCTACTTTTGCCATTTTCCTCATTTTAATTATACTGCCTTTGAGTTTCTCCAAGTTGTAACCATGGGTGCCATGATTACTTGACTTTACAAATAATTGTGGTATTAAACGTCACGGTTAATTAATTGTAAACGTCCTTCAATATCGTCACTTTCCATAAAGAATCATGTCTGAAACAAGATCGAAAAAACTCACACAGAGAAAAAAAGAAAGTTACACAACATCCGCAGAGTAAATGCTTGTTTTGCTTTGGTTTCCCTCCCTGAGAGTTGATAGGGAAAGTATGGCACTGAACGCCATTTCATGCCAACAAACAGATTAAGTAAAGAAAACAGAATAAATGACCACAGTATCATCGTAGAGGACGGCTCACCAGTTACATCTTCTTGAGCCAACATAAATTGTACAGTCTGAACAGCAGTTTATCATCATCTTTAAGGAGAAACAGCAGGTTCATGTCACAGCTGGTTCTTCACACTGTCTTCATTTGAGTCTGCAGACTCTCAGGACCATAACACCACTGATCCTCAGAGTACATGTACATCAGAGTGAATCACTCTGGTAAACAGTTTGCTCTGTGAATCCCCAATTCAAGGCTTCTAAATGAGGGATTCTCCCATCAGGAAGCTGAACATTCAACGTGACTTGTTCACATATGTCACTCAGTGCATCACAGAGGTGAAACGGTTAGGGGAAAAAAAACGATGTAGCACGAGCGCAACAAATAAATCTAATCAGCAACGAGGGCTGTTGAAAACAGTAGTAATAGTATACATACAACGATAAATAAGTTTATTAGATGTTTCAGAAGACTACAGAAAGAGTTGAAAAATTAAAGCTTGCCATGCTGTTCCATGCACACTGACTAGAGGGCTAAAACGTCAGGATGCAGATTTGCTCACCTGAGGCGATTTTGGCAGCTTTGGTGAGTTCTCCGTTCTCGATGCAGGGCATCAGAGTACTTTTGTCATCCACAGTGCTTCGTCGAGCTGCCGCTGGTCGCCCTTTACCACTCTTAGACATGATGACAGTGCTGAAAGAGATGAGAGTGAAGCTAGGTAAAGAAAAGTTTCAGAAATGCCTGACATTTGTTCAAATTTCTTATTTTTACTGATCAAATAATTTCAGATTTACTTGTTCAGTTGGCAAAGCAATTATCATCTTATTGATAAATAACTGTAGCTCTTGTGAATTAAGTGAAAGCTACTACAATTTAGTTTTTACATTACAGTAAGAAAACCGCTCAACTTTTCAGGGCTTTTCTAACTATTCAGTTAATCAACATAAAAGTTTGATTTAGTTTTAATGTTACTTTTCATTACATATTGAATAGTGAGTCCAACATAAAATAATGCAGGACTTTCAGTCACCTTGTGCTGCAGAGGATGCTGCTGCTGGAGGATATGCTGGACTCTGAGGCACAGCGACGACGTGGTTCCAGTAGCCGTGGAGACGGTGCGACCGTATCCTCCTCAACCACAAAACCGTTCGCTATACCTGAAGGGGCAACAATTGAAAAATTATATCCATCTGTCACACCAACACTTGAAACGTGAAAATAACTTCTTCTACTTACACAAAGTGAGGAATGTTCAACTTTTTGTATGATGTCAGAACAAGGCTTGAAATACATGTGCAAGTTTGTCCACAGAGTTCAAGCAGTGTGCCTAATTCCTGACAGGATGTGCATGTGTGCAAGTATGGAAAAAGCCGGTAACTTGCATTGTGCCAACATAGTGACTGTTGCTATATTTAGCAAGTACCCAGTCCCCCCTTGCACCACTCTTTTTTTAAGTGACTTGCGAAAAATCTAGCAACGATTTTCCTTCCAGCTGCAGTTCAAGCAGGAGATATTTACTTCTGTGTCGCACCCACATCTGCGCTTTATCTCTAGCTTATAAATCGTAACAGGACTTTTAAGAGAAAATTATGAACTGCAGAGTAACTGAATATTTACACAAGTTTGAGGTCTACATTTTTTGCTTTTAAACATCACTTCCTCCATATCAGTGCTGAGATTGTAATCCTGCTTTCAGTTTGCTTAACTCACTGGCTGCCATTCATGTGCAAACACGTTAATTCAAATCCGAACATTAACTGCCAATCATGTGTTTACATGTTAATTACGGGTTTTAATCGGGTGAGCTGTTTTAGGCCCAATCCCAAACTGCCCCCTACATACTACCCCTTAACTATCGAGTGTCACTCCCAATAAAGTCACACTTGCAGCTGTAGAGGGCACTTTGGAGATGGAGGGTGTTGATGAGAATGAGACGCCCTCTTTTCTCCACTGGAAAAGGAAAGGCAGTCATCGCCGTGTCAACACAAACACGCCCGTGTCAAATAAATCTGTGTGGAAAATACTAACTCACACTCGTGTGAAGAGCAATGTTTTATTTTAAATAAATAATAATCCTGATCCTAAACAATTAAATGACAAAAATTTTTATTATCACTCCTAATAGGCCTAATAATTGACTACTACTTATTATCATTTATCATTATTTATTGTTGTAGTTGTTGTTATTATTATTATTATTATCATTATCATCATTATTATTATCATTATCATCATTGTGCCAATAAGAGGATTATAATCCTCTTTTCTGCTCAAACATTCCCTTCCATGAGCGCCAGTGGTTTGAAGGATACCTACAGTGCACCTGTCATCGCTATTTTTCCCTCATAGAATAACTCCATTCATGTTTTTCTGTCAGTATTGACAAACATGCATGACACGTGCAGAACTCATGTGGAACATGACTGTTTCCTCCTCCATTTAGCCGTTGCACCCACTGCAAAATTCTGGCGAGTCTGCACTGATGCAGACTCGCTGATTAAGGGCTGAACAGTCCACTCGCCCTCTGCCCTACGTGGTTTGGGATGGCCCTTAAACATGGCGAAGCCTCCCCGGGAACGCGCAAACGGAGGGGTAGTGTGTACGGGTAGTGTTAAGGGGCCGGTTTGGGATTGGGCCGTAATCTCCGGCAGAGCTTGTCAGAGAGAACCAAGAGCTGATCGTCTTTATTTCTGTAATTTTCATCCGATCCAGTAAATGGCGGTGTCAAACAAGCTTAAAAAAACCTACCAGGAAATGGTGTGCTTTTAATGTGCCTGTGAAGGCAGCACAGGAAGTGTGCTCAATTCTGTCGCATGGGGGAGAGAATATGGCGACCGCTTGTAATCAAAGCCGTTTAGGCGGCGGGCGTTAGAGGAAAGTTTGTGGAAAAAACTGATCAGTGACAGACAGTGACACGATCAATGAAAGACATGATCCAGGTTTCTATTCTCTTCTGAGTGGGTACCTGTGCCAAGACGTTTGATTGGTGTCTCCTCATCCTCCTCACCATCAGCGCTGCTGCTGCGTGTTCTTTTCTTCGGCAGGAGGAGGGTCTCCAGTCTTGGGATCACTACCGACAGGAAGGTTTTTGCTCCCAGGGGTGGGGTTGAGACAGCGGATACCTCTTGGGTCTTGGGTGGCTTCTGTGGGCTGGCACTCTTGGACTTTCGGAATAGGACATTGGTCCGTCGGTTGCAGGTACCAGAGGCCTCTATGTGAATGTCTCCATTGGGAAGTGGTTGGTCTGGAATGTGCCCGTTGGGAGTTTCTGGGGGCACTGAGGTAGATGTGTTGGTGTTGTCATCAAGCTCCATGGGAGTCTGGTCTGATAAGGATTTAATGGGCTTCAAAGATGGAGGCTCTTTGTTGCTGGGGGAGTTTTCAGGCTGGGACGGTGAGGTTAACAGCTCTAAAGTTGGCGGATGTAATGACTTCTCCTCCTGTGGTATGCAGGGGTCTGCTGGTGGCTTCTCCTTCAATTTGGTGGGGGTTGGGACGAGATCCAAGGATGAGGAGGGGGGTGGTGGTGGGAGGGACTTCTTTAGGCTTATCTCATTACGGACTTCCATGATGGTCTTCTTGAGCAGCTTAAGCCTCTTGCTGCGGGACGGGCTGTGCTTCATGGCAGTGCTCAAGTCCAGTTTCTCCAGAAGCTCTTTCAGCTGATCCTCCAGAGGTGTCCGCTGACGGTACGTGGGGGTCAGTAGGCGGTCCACTGCAAAAGCCAAAACACAAACGTCACTGTAGTGTCATTTTAGCAGCATCACCCAGGACTTCTATTCCATTATTGATGCAACAAATCTTATCAATAACTGCCCAAGTTAAATGGGCTTTATGCGCAACTCCATTACTTCCTGAATTTAAGCCAGCTCCTTTGCCTCCTGTCTTTCATTACTGGACAAATTGATTAAGCCAGGTGTGTCTGGCCATTGTCTTCGTGGTTGCTGAGATCAGGCACACCTGGATTAATCAAATCGGCCAATAATCAAAGACAGGAGATAAAGGAGCTGGCTTAAGTTAGAAGTAGTGGAGTTGTGCATAAAGCCCATTCAACTTCAACTTCAACCAGCACTTTTATTTAACTTAACTTTCATTTGGAATTTCAAATGTGAAAATTGTGTATTTTACATGCACATGTTTACATTTAGCTTGTTTTCTAAGAGACTGCCTGCAACATCTGGAGCTAGCAGGTAAGTTATTTGTTTTATTCTTCCCTTGTGAGGTTTTAAAGCTTACTCAGTGTATATTCATCTCATTGGGGAAACACTGACTACAGATCAGTAAGCCTGCTGATGAGCTTAAAAATGTTCTAACTTGATAGATAATGTCAATGAACAGTCTCCATTTAAGTTGAGTAGTAGTGCATTAAACAGATTCCGGAAACAACTTCTTGTACTTATTTTATGTTGCTGTTCACCAGCTAAGCAACAAATGTATTTTCCAATCCTTTTTTAATGAATCATCATTTTTTGTTGAGACCGCACAAGACACTGTTGCACTTTGCAGATGGTCAGCAACTGCAAGTGTTACTTCTGGTGGTAATGGTACCCCTAATAAGGATTTAACTACAACAGGCATCAGAGTCAACTCACTGTCTACTATCGACTGATAAATTAATTTAATTGGTGGTTCAGTAAAATACACAAAAATACACAAAGTATGTTTGAAAATCTCTTATTCTTCAATCTTCTTTTAGATTAACATCAATAAACAAGAGAGATAATATATAAAGGAAAGTTTCCTAGTTTTAAGATCAACTAACTTACCGTCCTCCCAGGAGAATGGAGGTGGTGCCTCTAGTTTTGGGGCTTCAGACAAGTGCAACCCGCTGGGGAAGTCAAAGCCGATCCTCTCAACCTCCCTGCGGGCCCTACGGAGGATAACTCCTCCGTGGTCCAGCATCCGCTGACCTGCCTTGTAGAAGAATGTATCCTTGGCGTTGTACGTCATGCAGTTAGCGATTATGAGGTTGAAGTCGGCCTCGAAGTCATCCAGGCTCCGGTAAATGTGAGCGTCAATTCTTTTCCTCATGGTAGAGAAGTCCATGGGATTCTTGATGTGGTCCAGGTAGTCAGGGACCTGCAGAGTCCAGAGGAGACACATTAGAGTTATAGGCTGAGGAGGGTTGAGGTTTAATTTGTGATTACTGAGTTAATTTCAACTAATGAGTACCTAGATCTAGGTTTACCTAAAGTGGAATGAGGCTTGTGTTCTACATCTGAGTGCTTTAAACTGTCTTTCAAAAGAACAAGAAACAGTTACAAACCTCTTTAATGCTGACAGGCTGAGCAAAGATGCTGTACTGGTCCTTCTCCTGCAGCTGACTGAGCACAGCTCTCAGAAGGATGTTGAAGGGGGTCAGCTGGACCTCCAGCACCGACTGTTGGAGCTTCATCTGAGGGTAGAAAAAGGACAACATCAATAAAAGCAGAGCAGCTACACACAGTCATGAGGAACAGGTTGCTAGTTTTAAACCTGTTTCCCTACAGAGCAGTGAGTAAACATGACTCTTCAAACATTTGCTTAAGCCCCAGAAACATATAATGTTCAAGGAGGACTGCAAATGAAAAGTTGTGTCTGAGATTGTGGTCAGAAGCAAGGAAGCACCACAAAGGATGGTACTCCTAGTCACACTGTACACCTCAGACTTCCAAAACAACTCTGGGTCCTGCAGAAATACTCTGCAGTTCTTGGGTCTATGAGCGATGGACAAGAACCAGAGTACTGAGAAACAAACGGAAAAAGTTGCCTCATCTTGAACACCATCAAAACAAAAGAGATGGTTGTTGACTTCAGGAGGAACAGGGGCCTGTACGACGAAGCCGGATTTTCTCTTATCAAGGTAACTTCAGGGTTAACCCAGGGTTTGCCATCCGACGACGCTGGTTCACTTCTGATCGGGTTCCATCTCCCTGGTAACTTATACTGAACGCCTAACCTGGTCCGGACCAGGTTAAGTTCTGGATAGAGGGTATAAAAGCACCACCCCCTGACCAATTAGCACTCTTGGAATATATGGCTTGCCCACTTTTAGAAGATCCTGTCGATGCTGGTGCAGATCGTGACAGCAGTTCTTCAAAAAGAGAGAATATTCAGAGATGGTGCAACCCTTTTGATCTGCCAGATGACACTTTATATGGAAGATGTAGGTTTTTCTCTGCTGGACTCCATTACATCTGTCAGCTGTTGAAGCCGTACATCACAAATGTAACACATCGCAGCCAGGCAATGACTCCACAGACGCTCTGCATCACACTGAGGTTTCATTAATGTTAATAGACTAAATACATTTATCTTAATATAGACCAACGCCTTACCTTGATTGAAAACAAATATTAGTGCTGTACTGATGTAGCCTAATTACTTAATTTTTGTAGCTGAATTATGCTCATGGTGTTCAAATCCCACTCAGTAAAGGCCATTCATTCATTCATTCACAGGTAGTTTCATGCACACTGTCAGTGACGCTGATTATATTTTTGTAAATTTTGTTCTTTACTTGTTCCCATGATCGTTTTGTGCCGCTGGAGTTAAGGTGGTTAAGAGGTCACACATGCAGAAAACATGAACTTATAGAGCGCACGCCCACCCATGCAATCATGGTGAAGAGTTACAACACGTGCGCGACATGAGCCTGGAAATATCCATATGTACAGTATGAGAAGGAAATACACTGGGGAAGCGCTGTAGTGTGATGAAGTGACAGTGATCAGTCCGATATTGTTCCATGATTGTACAATCACACAGACTTATGCATTAACAGAGACGGCAATTTTCTGCCAGCATTCCTTCCTGCTTTTGCTGCAGCGACTGTGTTGTTTCTTGCCTGGATGATGTTCCTAAATTCTTCATATTTCTTAAGTATCATCGTCTGCTCCTCCATGGTGAAATATGTCACTCTCTGTTTCTCCATGTCTGCAACTGGTCAGACGCTTCAAACGCCACCCCTTTTATGTGAGCGCACACTGATCAAGATTGGAAACCCTGGTTTGAGTTACTGAGTTGATAACCAGCTTCCTAGTACTGTTTTATCAAGATCACAGATGTCTGGTTAAGTCAGTCCAGGTAACAGAGAGAAATCCCGGGTATGTTAATCCAGCTTCGTCATACAGGCCCCAGGATTAATCAAAGCACTGTTAACATCCTGGGAGAGGAGGTGGAGGAATACAAGGTTGGAGTTCAGCTTGACAACTAGACTAGACGAACTGCAACACAGAAGCATTTAAAGGAAAGGACAGAGCAGAATGTACTTCTTAGAGAAACTGAGATCATTCAATGTCTGCACCAAGATATTACATATCTTCTACAAATCTGTTGTAGAAAGTGCAGTTAGCTTTGCAGCACCTGCTGGGGCAGCAGCAACGAAAAAGTACCAGAAATCATTTGTACCAGCAGCCTTTTTAACTTAAAAAAAAAAAAAAAAAAAACAATAACCAATTGTTTCCCTCTGGGAAAAATAAAGTATTATTTATGTGTGTGTGTGTGTGTGTGTGTGTGCGCATCTCCAGCAATGAACAGATACCAATTGAGAAGTTTTAGATGTGACTATGCAAAATTTCCAACTGTGTCAGGTTGTCATCTGTGAAAACATTCATGGACAAACAATAATGCATCTGGTTGAGAAAAGCTGGCAGAGAGGCATCACAAAAGAAGAAGAATCAAATATAAGGACACTACCTCCTCCCTCTTCAGTTTCTCCCTCTTCCTGATGAGCTCCAGCAGCAGGCGGGCTCGCTCCAGGTCATGGCGAAGGCGGTGCCACTCTTTCAGCTGCTCCTTCAGTGCCTGGTTCGTCTCCATGCGGTCCTGGGGGCAACACAAATTTTTGCTCAGAGACAAGTTTCCATAAACACAAGCAGCTCCAATGTACACAGCAGAACTGACCATCTGCTTGGCTTTGGGTGGCTGAGGGTTAGCCTGTAGTCGGCGGATCAGGGGCACATTATTTCTCGACTGTCTCTTCAGCACCCAGTAGCTCAGCACCCGCTCAACAAATTGACGCTTCCTCTGAACTGCAACCTGGTTCAGGATGGTTTCAAAACTGAACCACAGGGCACAGAAAAATAAACAGTTAGAATGTGACTTTCCTCCTTACAAACTTTGTTTGGTCCAGGTTTTTTTTGTTGTTGTTTGTTTTAATAACCTTACTCTTTTCCTTGATATAAAAGCGGTAAATATAATTGCTAAAACATGTGAGGGACAGATGACCATCTTTCCCTTTTCTTCAACATCAAAGAACAGAGTTCTGGGCAAAACAGTGATTTTAACTGCTTATGAGATCTCCTGTTGTTAATGGGAGAGGAGACTTGATAATTTCCCTAGAAAATATCTATAAAATACATTAAACAAAGTTAAATAATCTCAAGGAAAGAAAAAAAAGCTTGAGATGGCTTGAACCTCTGTTGCCTGCTTACCTTGAAGCGGTGATGCTGGGCCCAGAGTTGGATGGTGTCTCAGGTTCTGGTTCTGGTTCAGGTTCTGATCTTTTAATCTTTTTCTTCTGCCAGCTCTTGGAGCGAGCTTTTCCCCCCTCTCTTATCCACCCTCTTGAGGCAGGCTCCGTTTTTGGGGTGAGGCTCTTTGTAGATGTTGAGAGGCCGGCGGTCGCAGCCGTCTGGCGTGTGGCTGCAGCAGTAAGCAGTCTTTTTTACAGAGAAGGTGGTGGCCCCGGATGCAGTAACCTCTTTGACCGGCTCCATCTTCATGAAGAGACCAGCCTTCTGGGCGCAGCTAACGTGGAAGGCAGTGTAACAGTTTATTTTGTCACACTGGATACAAGCTCCCGCACCCTTTGCTTTACAAAGGTAGCAGGTGAGCTTCCAGCGGGCAGGTGGGATGTTGCGGACACCATCGATGGGCTCAATAAAGACCGTGTCGGAGAAGCCGACTTCAGGCACCCACAATGCGCACGCTACGTGGCCCCAGCGGTCATCGTCAGTCTTCTTCAGAGCTCCTCCTCGGTTGGGGCAGAAGAGGCATTCAGCTGGTCTTGATGGACACTGCAGGCAGTGGCGGCACAACCACTGACCCTCAGGGATGTACGGTACGCCGTAACACTCCTGGTGCACAGGGATGTTACAGGAATCACAGAAAAGGATGACATTACTGTCTGCTCCATCTCCGTCCATGCAGATACAGCAGACGGCGTCCTCGTCCACCAGTGACTGAAGGTCACTCTGACCCTGCGTAGCTAAATAAGACTCCTTCTCAAAGCGGTCCATAAGGAACTCAAACAAGTTGTGTGACACCTGGCTGACACCCTCGCTCTTTCGTTTCTCATTAATAAGCTCCAGCCAGGCATAGTCTTCCTCATCCATGTCATACTCCACCTCCTCATCCAACTCTTCTGCCGTCCTCTCATGGTATTTGTAATATGCCCCCGACCTCTTGGGCACCACTGGTAAATTGTATTCAACTGTTCTAAACTTTGGCTCCAACAAGCTGCCAGTGCTGCCACCATGCGAGGCGGTGAGAGCGGCGTTCTTCTTCTGCTGGTTATTTTTGAGGCGGACAGAGCGAACCAAGACCTGCTGAGGCTTCTCGTTGTTCTCCTTGTTACTGTTGCACTCCATGATCTCCTGGGCTGTGGGGTCATCATCAGCAATGATGTCCAGTTTGTCATAGATGCTGAGCCGGTGCACGCGGCCGTCCACCTCCAGCTCCACCATTCGCTGAGCTTGTGCATACGTAAGTGTCTCCCTGTTGGGTGATGGCTTAATGGGAGAGGACTCCCTCTTTAGCACAGACGGGCGGTGGTTTCTGCCTTTTTTCTTCATGATGAAGACGTGTGGATTCTAAAAGGCAGATGGATAAAAGTGAGGTGATGTACAGCAGCAACTGCCAGTTTTTCATGACATTGAATTGCCTTGTAAAGCAACAACTAAACCAAAGAGAATGAAAATATGGCTTAGCTCCAACAGAGGATAAAGCTATGTATGAAATCTAATGTGCTTACAGAAGAATCCCAGAATCTCTTTAAATCCTCAGTCAGAAAGAATATTCAAAACATATGCATCTGTTGCAATATTTTGCATTTGTCCTGGTAAAGCAAGGAGACAGCAACTTAAATGAGCTGTCTACATTACAAAATACCAATTCACAGCTAAACTCAGTGTTGCACAATAATCTATGTAATAGGAAACATGCAAAAACTCATATGAAACAAAACATATTACTCCCCATCTCTTTACAGACATTAATCACTGTCTACCCACTCGAACCTATGTAAAATCTATGAACAAATCATTCCTAAATGAAGCACTGTGACTAACAGAATACAGCAAAGCTTTTAATTCAGGAGTGCAAAAATCAAATGAGCTGTCTACATTATACATTTCTAACTTCCATGCAGTTGGTGCACTAAGCAGGTGTAACAGTCAACACTTATCGTTAGTTCCCCTTTTCACTGAGTTGTGTACAAGAGTAACAGTAGCAACTAAAAACAATGAAGTTGTTTTGAATATAATTACAATCTACCCTGTAAGGTTTCTGAAAGGACAACTGAAGTTCAGCTAACGCACTTAAATGCACACTCCAGTGTGTTCGTGCACTTTTAATTCAGGAGATCAACAAGCTCCCAGTTAGCTGCTATATTCGTGCAAGCGGTGGAAACGTAACGATCACTGGATGAATGAGAGATATGCACCGAGATCAACACGCCTTCATACCGACTGCAGCGGCAGGCTCCGGCAGCTGAACTGAAGCCGCTGAGCTGTTTGTTGCTAAATAACGGTGGCTAACAGCAATAGCTTCCCCCTTTCTCTGTGGGTTGAACCGTCAGCTAGCCACGAATAACTTCAGCCCTGAAAAAGTGACCTAAAACGTTTATCTGAGAGATGGGTTGAACCTGCTCCAAAGTTACAGGGAAAGACGACACAACGATGCTTGTCGGGCAGGCAGTGGCCTCTCCGTACGGCAGTTGAACGCATTAGGACACTTCGTCCAGAAATCGAGCTAATGTTACCATGCTAGCAGCAGGGGGAGGAAATATGGCGACCAATACAACAAGAGAGTCACAATTGAAAGAGTTGATATTTCTTCAGTGCAGCACAGGAATCCTTCGTGTTTAAACTTGTATAGATTTAAGAAAACAAATATAAATGAGGTGTGGAGACGGTTATGCAAAACGTACCTCAGTATTTTCACGAATTCAGCTTAGAAAAACAGCAGCAATGGCGGTGCGGCCTGTAGAATAAGGCAGCAGTTAAATCCACATTCAGTCCGCTCAGCCAATGGTGGCCGCGGTTCGCGCTGAACCGAGTAAACCCTGAAAGTGACCGACGGGTATCCAGGGCGACGGAGACTGTTTCAGGTGCAATACTTGTATATGGTGATAAACAGTGACTGTTTACACTGTGGAACAGCAGTTGGAAGTGGCACAGTTCAGCGGCTGCCTGGGCTTCTCTTCCCCCACAACAATGCGGTTGTGTGAGTCGCCACGCAGCGACGTCATCGCGTACACGCGAAATGTCCAGGAAGTCATGTCGAGTTCCCGTTTTTGGTGGTGGGTGGGGGGATTGCAGAATAACATTAGCAAATGTTATTTTAGGGGAAATAACATAGTAATAAACTTACTAAACAATGTATCTATTGTGTTTGTGTGTTTTGAAGAAAATGTGGTTTAAAGTGACTAACTGCATTGGCCAAGGCCAATTAAAAAATAGTAGTAACAGTGGTAGTAATAATAGCATTAGTAGTAATAGTTATTAGTAAAAGTAATAATTAATAATAGTGTTAGTGGTACTAGTTGTAGTAGTAATAGTAATAATTTTGAAAACCAAAACACTATTTACACCATATTTCAAATAAAATTCTCTGTTCAAAACAAACAAAACGCATTGTTCATATAAAATTAAATTAAATTTCTATGTAATTTTTAAAATATTTTATTAATAGCTAGGTTTTAATGAGACTTTTTAAAAGGATTTTCTTTCTGAAGTTTAAAGTTGCAAAAAAAAATTAGTTTGTTTTTTAAATCAAAGTTTGACTGCTTTGTTTGATCATTTTTATTTCTCAACCATAAAAACTGTACAGAGCTCTGACTTAAGGAACATTATATATCATCAGTCAAACCAATAATAATCTATCCCTGGGTTAAACTCAAGGACCACATAGTAGCTTGTGCCAAGTCAAGCTGAACGTGTCCTGGATATGTGCCACGACTTGACACACTTATCCCATCCAACCACTTCTCCAGTAATAATGCCGTCCTGAATTTCCAGGTCTGTTTTTTTCACTATTCATCAGCAGTCCTGAGATTGTAGGGACTCAGGTGGACTCGGATGATGGCTCCAGTTCATCTCGGCTCTGGGTAGGACAGATAGATGGCACCTCCTCTTTGGACAGCATGTTGTTCTTGCGGAGATGGCAGGCCTGCTGGTAGGGGGCATATGGGAGGCTGGGTGGGGGGAGTGTACTGGTACTGCTTACTAGCATCAAGCTGAAAAAGAAAAGAAAGAGCCAAGAGAGGAAAGATACCAGTGAACCGTCACTTTAACATAAGAATGACTTGATTCTGAATGCACGACTGGGAAGACATCCAGAACACATTACACCAGTCACCTGCGTTTGATCTGGAAAAACTAAAGGAACATCATTGATCGCTGTGAGTTTCAATAAGACTGATAAGCATGTACCAAACATAAAATACAAGCATCAATTTATCGAATGAATGAAGTAAAAATGTATAATATTGTGGGGTAGAAGATATTTCATAATGTAATTAAAGTTACCAGTTGTAGAAAAAGCATTAAGATGATTTAGAAAAAAGTAAAAACACTGTTCTCAGAAGCAAATGTTTGATATCATGAGAATATTGCTGGTTCACATTTTCTGTATTATGCAATGTATTCTATTTTAGCTAACTGCAAGTAATCCTAACTACTTGCATCGTATTTTATTAGACAACATTTTTAGGTCTTGAAATATGAAACAAGTTAAGGCAGGTGGCCATCCTTCCTCAGTCTGGTTCTGCTGGAAATTTCTTCCTCTTAAAAGGTTTAACTTAAATTTTAACTGAATTACAACCAGAGAAATTGAACTGAATTATAATGGGTTTGACTCAGATGGTATTTTTAAAATACCCTAACATGCCTTAATTTATATATATATATATATATATATATATATATATATATATATATATATATATATATATATATATATAATTTTGTGCAAAATAAAAACTGAAGTTATTTTGAACTGACAAGTTCAAACTGATGGTTGAATTTTCTGCGATTAAAAAAAGGAAAATAAGCTAATCAAGCCAAATTAGTTGTTGCCAAATCATCTGAGAATTCACTGAAATTATTTGTACAAGTGAATGCAACAATCAAAGAGATAATTACACGTGTAAAAAAAATAAAAAAATAACATGGGGGTAAACAGACTAGACATCTGGATTCATAATTAGATGTGTGAACCATATTTGGGTTTTTCAGAATAATAATTGATTAGATTTATAAAGCGCTTTTCAAAGCACACAAACTGCTTTACATTGAATTCATTATTCATTCACTCCACATTCACACACTGTTGGTGTTAAGCTACATGAGTAGCCAAAGCTTCCATGGAGCAGACAGATGGAAACATGACATCCAACAGCCTCCCCAACCATCTCCAACAGTCATACACCAGTGACGCTCACACTGGAGGCAAAGACAGGAGTCCCCACCTGAAGGGGGTAGGTTCTATCCGAGTCAAAAGCGCTGAGGTCACCGCATGCCAGGAAGGGAACAATGATGCGGTTTGGACCCTCTAACTGATTAAAGTCGACATCTGAGGAGCAGAGAACAGAAACCAGATTCAGGAAAGACAGACTGAGATGGCTTTCAAGAACAAACACCCAAACTCTGGGTTTGGGTGTTAAGACTTGCTGAAGAGATACTAATGCCGACACACTTCAACAAAACACTCAGTTTGAATCCAATCTTCGTCTCTACCATCTGTTTTGACATGTCATGGTGAGTTTTTTTATCTGCTTGTCTCATCTCCATGCAAAAGTACAAGTTTGTCAAGATGACCCAAATAATCCCAATGTCCTACCACTATAGGTTCAAATGTTTCTTTTAAAGGCATATGCCACCTCTGGGTGAAACTTAGCCTCCCCCTGCAGTCCCCTGAGTTGGACAAGTGGCCAGAATCATTTTCTAACCGACATTCTCCAGTCATTCCCGCGGAAGTACAGGCAAATCATAGGCGAAGCACGCATCCGCAGCATCTGGTGACAACCCTCTTTATGGAAGTTGGGGATGCTGCTCATGCGTGCTGCCTTTGCTACTGTCCGGGGTGCTTCGCCTCTGATTCGCCTGTACTTACATGGTATATAGTTCCCCTACTGAATGCTGCCTAGTCAGTCCTTTGATGTGAAATTGGCTTCTCATTTGTACTTGATCAGAATGTGCGGGTCACAAAACATAATTTGAAAAAATCTTGAGTTAATTAGTTTACTTTTACCAATTGGTGCTAATTGGAACCACCAGATTACAGCAACTACGCTAAGCTAAGCTAAAGTCAGTGCTGCCACATTCAGAGAATGACTGGGTCGGCTAGAAAACACTTCTGCCCACTTGTTCAACTCAGGGGACTGCGGGGGGAGGCTCAATTTCACCAGGGGTGGCATATGCCTTTAAGAATAGATACACAGTACCAGCCAAAGGATTGGATACATTTCCCCATAAATACAATGTAAGATGTATCCAGACTTTTGACTGGTACCATAGATGGTGAGAAACCATCTATGGTATGTACGATAGTGCATGTGTAATACCTGATTTGTAAACCAGGTAAAAAATTATTTACATGGGTGAACTACTCCGTCACAGAAAGCATCCTTCCCACCTTGAACTAACTACAGAACAAAATGCTATAAAAAACCCAAATGACCCAGCTTTAAACCAGTGCTTTAATGCACCATGGAGGCACACAGCATTTTTTTTCCCCTGTGTGACTCAAGGGCGCATGCATTGTATGCCCAATAGTCTTTTTGAACACAAAATTATCCAATTTATGATGTTAAAAGTGAATAATAGTGTGTAAAATATCAATGTTTTCTAAATCAACTGTCTTTGGTTTGTGCACTTTTGTAGTTTATGTGTGTATAAAAATATACTGCGTTAATGATATAGTTAAATTTGCAGACAATATAGCAGTGGTGGGATCGATGCATCACCAACTATAGCTATATTCTGAAGTCAACGCACTTTGAAGTGCAGATTCGTTGGCTGCATATGTCACAGTGGCGCGTCAAGAACTGTCCCATTTCAAAGCCTCTGAAAGAGCCTCCAAAGCCACAAACCTGCACTGTGTTTGGCCTGAAACAAAGGATGCTGGAAATGCATCCTTCGTGGCTTCTCCTGTCCCAGAATTCATAGCGCACAAGATGAGAGGGAATAAGCTGCAGAGCTCCGAGAGTAATATTTAGATATATTCTTGGATTTTGAGTGTCAAATTAAGTGTTTACCAGTTAGAAAAAATAGATAGTCTCTGGGGAAAATTAAAAAATATGTAGCAAAGCTTCAAGAAGGTTTTTGCCTCAGAAAATACATTTGTTTGACCTGATTCAGGCGTTAACAACCAGCTAATGGGGTGCTAACATTCAGGTAACCAAGGATAAATAAAAGGAAGAAAATGCCCGGTTCCTTATAGTTTTTACAGCGTATCTGAAGTAATTTCTATTTCTTATTGTGCTATTTTATATTTCCATTAACTGTTTACCAGAACCTCAGAAACAAATACAGTTCCATCCTCATGTAAGTAAAAACTGGAATGACAAATTGAGTTCTTTTAAACGGTGAATAAGTGATTATGTGATTGCATTCGAACATATTCACAGTACCTAGAGTTACACACAAAATGGTTTATCCTGTTGACAAATCATGTTTTACTTAATCACAATGATAATCGTTTTTTTTTTTTTTTTCTCCATAGTATGATCATATAGTTACCATAGGAATGATCCAGCAGAGGGTTAGACATGTTGGGGACATAACCTTCAGGAGGAGAGTAATTCTGGCACACCACAAAGGCTTCTGCACACAGAAAGACAGATTATGCAAGTCTGGGAAAATAGCTCATGACAAAGGGTGAGATGTTTATCACTGTGGTAAAATAAAGGCTAAAATTCTAGCTAAAGCATCATTTATCACTCAAACTGAAGAGAACATTCTGTTTTTGACAGCATTTGGCTAAAAATATCATGGAAACATGAAACAACATCCTAAAACAGCTTGTCTTTTATTATTGATAACATTATTACTGAATCTTATTTGAACTTTCAGGAGGCCGACAGCTTTGCAGTCCCCTGCATAACCGAATGACGGAGTGGGCAGGGCTTGCTCCGCTTGGAGCCGCGTGATTGGCCATTAGAAGTTGTGACTGACCGATGCTGGAGTTCCTGCTGCTGCGAGGCTTGGCGCAGGTCACACTGCTGAAGAAGATCTTCAGCTGAGAGTACAGCAGCGTTACATCTTTACCTCGGAAGATCTGAGACAAGTCACACAGAACACACATAAAACTAAATGAAAAATATTTAATTAATCCCAGAGGGACATTGCAATAATGATGCAAGCAAAATGGAGAGTGTAATTTAGCTGTGGCCAATTTGGCAAATTTGATAAACACAGGCCATAGTTTAGATTTAACTATGTCATCCTGCAATTAAACATCTACAGTAGCTATTGCACATTGTTTACTATGATTTAAAGTAAAAACAAACAAACAAACAAAAACACCAGGGTCCAAACTAACTCAGAACAATAAAACAATAAAGACTGTTTAAAATAATTCAACAGTTATTGAAACTGTACTGGGGAAATCTAGTAGAGAATTTGACCATTAATAAGACAAAAAAATTGCAGCGAATAAATTTGCAACAAGTTACTTTAGGCCCTAATGAACTTTTGTTCTACAATATTGTCAGTGAGCCAAAGATCTGGCTTTTTAAGCGCAATGAGAAAGTGTTTAATCTGCATTCAGTCCCGGGTCAGATGACGCTTTAGCCACAGATTAAGGGTGTGTCCCAATACATCCACTAGCCCTACTTTTTGGCCCTACCCCTAAAATTTGCGCGTTCCCGCAAAGACAGTGTTGTCCCAATCCCTCTTTGCAAGCTAGGCTAAAATACTGATGAAAAGCTTGCAAAGGCTTTTCAGCAGTTTACAAGAGACAACAGTCATCATGGCGACTTCTTCCCCGTGTGGTTTTGTTTATTAATCAACTGAAGCATGATGAATGATGAAAAAAAGAAAAACGACTGCGACTCTTAACTCTGTGTTGTTGCTGGGTGTGTTGTTATGGTGACGCGTACTGTATGTGTAAACGTCACCATGCAGTCGCTTACGTGCCTGAACGTAAATGCAGCAAGTGGTGTCCCAATTCCTACCGAAGATTACAAAGCCCTACCCCTTGTGGCTTCAATTCGAGGGTGTAGTGGTAGTGGGCGAGGGCTAGTGGTTAAAAGTAGGGGGGGGGGCATTGGGATTGGGCCTTACTGTCTCTGGCTCCAAAGAATGGGAACACCTGTGTGTAGGGTCCAATATATGGTTTAAGCATCGTCATCACAATGTACATGTGTGCAACAGTCACATCGCAGGTCCTGCAATCTAGGACGCAAATTAACTTAATGTGTTCTCATCAAATTTCAAGGGTACCTGATTAAGACTGTGCATAACGATCCACCAACCACCATCGTTCTTTAGCAATTGGCAAAGAACAAACCCTATGTGGCTAAACGCAATTTACATTTTTACATAATAAAACAAAACATGTACCCAAGTCCTTGCACAATAACAGTGAGCAGTAAAAGATAATATGAAAATGACAAAAACCATACTTGCAACATTCACAAAGATGTAAGATCACTGTCAATAAGATGGCAGGAGTACAACATAACTTAAAGTGCTATTCGAGTCATCAGCAGAAAATTCCTGTATTTTTTCGTATCCCAATCAAGCAGCAACCTCCAGTAGCCAACTATGAAGTTACCCAGAAGAAGTAAATACTTGTATTTCTTTCTTCATCCACTAGGGGCTGGCTGCAAAACAGAGCAAATCCCCATAGACTCCCATGTTGAAAAGGCCAATTTCACAGCAGAAATAAACATGCTTACAGCCTGGTTCAAAACATCATTTTAGGTTTAATAGGTCAAGTTTACCTTCATGTCAACTGTGAGGGGGTGAATTTCATCCGATTAGATGTTATTTAATCTTAAAATTACACATAATTAGGGGCGTGTCCTTTTGATTGACAGGCAGCAGACTGGATGCCGGCCTGCCGGCCTGCCGACCGGTGGCTCCTAGTTAGCTCCTTGTTTGCTCTAATTAAGGTCTCAGTCTGTAGCAGAGTAGCACAACAGCGGTTTTTAGTCAGATAGTTTATGTTTTATGTATTTCAATTTATGTTTTATGTATTATACTGGTCAACTGTGTTGTTTTAAAGTGCTATATAAATAAATAAATAAATAAATAAAGTGGAGTTCGAGTTGGAGATAATTGCAAGTCTAAGCGTGTCTTACCTTTACCCAGCTGTTTAGGGGGCTAATCTTCGTTAGCTCCTGTTAGTTTTAAGTTAGCTCGGTTAGCGTTTAGCCCAGAATACGTCAGCTGTCAATCATTTGGCCCAAAGCTGCTCTTTGCTCATTTTTGTAATTTCAGGGAGTGACGACACACGCAACGCAGTGAAGATGGCGACAGTGGAAATGCCCAACTGGCTTCATTTTTAACTCTTCAGAAACCTATGGGTCACATGAGCTGAAGGTTCGTCCCCTTTTTTTTTTTATGGTTTCTGATCACAATATATAACACAGGGTTAGAAAAAAAATTGCTATGACAGTCTTTTCCCAATATTATGCAGCTCTGCCTGGGTGCACAAACTCTTCTTAATGACAGTGCTGCAGTCTGGGCTGAAAAAAGTGAGCTAAGCTAATTTTTTCTTTACAGACATAAATTGCTACCTGATACCAACAACTTGGGAAAATCAGACAAGAGTTTTAAGCAGTTGTACTACAGTTGATCCTCAGAACACGCCTCTACTGGCAGTGAGAAAGAACTTAATTGGCTTGATTTAGTTGATTTATTTGCATTTTGATTCCCTTCTACTCAGCTTTGGCAGTTTTTCTCACAATGGCACCCTTTAATTAAAGCTCATTTGGCATCCATCTTGTATCCTCTCCTTTTTTTCTATACTCACTTTAGTCAGTAAAAGTCAGTCCGAAGTTGACTCTTGTCTTATCTCTTCCACTGTCACTTTTTTTCTTTCTTTTCTTATCTTCTTCCAAAAATCTCCTCTTGCATTTGTTTGACAGATTAATCACAGTGTGCCTGAATAAACAGCCAGTGTGTGGATATCCAGTTACTGACATGTGACATGGTGCTGTAAAGTGAAACACTGCTGTAAAGTGATGTGCCGGAACGGTGAAGTGGGTTTTCTGCTACTTATATACTGCTACTTAAAAATGCTTGAATCCCAGATCATTTCGTATAAAAACATAATTAGTTTCCATAAATACTACCAAAAGTATGTGCATTTACACTGCATCAAACAACAAAAACAGATTATTCCTTCGTTTAGCAGTGGTGGAAACAAGGCAGCAGTGTTTAGCACCCATAAGTCGCCTTGTGGTTCGGTTGCTCAGTAGGAATTTGCCAGTTTTTTTACAAGTAAGTGATTTAAAAACAAGGGGGAAAATATCTTAAACTGATCCAGTTTATAGCAGACACACCCAACCATCACTTTGCATAAGTGGTTGTATCATCTTTGACATTGCAGGAGAGCGTATTTGTGACCTCTTCACATTACAGAATCAGTGCATCTTCATACACTGTGAAGTATTCATAAATAAGGAGAATCAATCACTGGGTCTCACCTTGGCCACAAATATTCCTCCAGGTTTCAGGACATGAGTGGTGATATTCAGAGCCTGAGACAAAAACAGCTGTCAGCATGAAATCGCACAAAACATCTGACGAGTAAAACCAGTGCAGCCCTGTACTTACAGCCAATAGGAGCTGAGCTTGGATGTATTCATCCACATCATGGAGGCCAGTTACTAAGGAAAAAGAGAGCAAATAATTAGAGAGAAACATTGGAGACATGAAATGAAGCAAGCACAGAGAGGAAATGAGCATCTCACCATCTGGAGCGCCGTCACACACCACCAGGTCAGCTGGCTGCCCCTCAAAGTGATGAATTATCTCCTGGGCTGTCGACACCTGAGAGAAAGAAGAGAAGGCAGGTCAGAGGAAAAACCCTGTACTGTGTCAGTTCTGAGGAAAGTTTGGTTTGACATCATGTTTGCATTCTGTCACACAACAGAATAAAAAGAGTAACTGTGTGAGGAAGACAAGAACTTGCCTCTGAGGTCTTCCATACCAAAAACACAAAAAATTTCAGTTTCCACGTCATTGCTAAGAAGCTTTACCTGCCTTTGTAATCGTGGAAATTATACTGCTATCTTTTCACTAAAATTAAATCCACAAACAGTTTTCTAATTTCTCAATGGACAAAATTAGTTACATAACAATAAAAACAAATATTGAGAAAAAAAAAAGGCATTTTCAAATAACCTGGAATCATCTTTCACGCCCCACTTGAAGCAACCACATACCACTGTACTTTAGAGCAATCACTGAAACCAAATAGGGACCAAGTGCAGACTTAAGGAGGACAATAAACATAAAAAAGGAACCAACAGTAACATGAAGCCTTTGGCTCCTGCAATAGATCGGAGTAACGTGTATCCACCACCTTAGTGATGTCTCCCTGTATCTGAGTGACTCCTGGCAGAGGAGCCATGGCCTGCAGATCCACTGCCACAATCTTCACCTCCTCACCCCCATCACTCTTCTCACCCTTCCCCTCCTGCCCTCTATGTGGAAAAACAAACAATCATTATTTTGCACAGATGTAATAAGCTTCTGCCATGAAGAGGACTGGAGCTGACCTGAGTTTCCGACTGAGGACCTGACTCCAGCTGCCGGGCGCTGCACAGAGATCAACTGCTCTACTGACACCTGAGAGAGAGGGAGAAAAAAAGAAAGAAAAGCTCAGAACAAAAGACTATGACAATAGTAAGGGGAATAATTTGGAATGACAGTTGATTAAAAGTAGAAAGACATTTGCAGACATCTCAGAAGGTGGGATGAATATCCTATAACAAATGACTGAATTAATTGCTATCATTTTAATCAGTGCATCAGCTGTCTCGCACGTCCCACCTGAGAACAGGTTGAACTCGTGGTCGAGTTGCAGCAGCTTGAAGGCACTCCTTGCTCTCCAACCCTCCTCTTTGGCCAGACGGTAGTATATGTCCCGTTTATCTTTGGAGGAACGACCCATCCTTAGCTCTGATCAGAAAACACACAAAGCAGTAACTCACCAGCTTTGTTTATACAGGAAGTAGCATTACAGTAATAATGCAATGGCACCTTGTTGTAAGAATTACCATTTTAATGTCTGTTAATTGTCTGTTTTGATACTAATCCATTGTTGTAAGGTAAGAAGAGCATGCAATTATTTAAAAAATTAATTAAATGGATATAAAAATGAATATAAGTTAAATTCTAACTTAATTATAATCACATTACGTAAAGACAAATAACTATTGAAACATTATAAATGAGGCAACAAGACCAGTACGACCAAGATATAGTGCAGTAATAACACGACTGAAAGAACCACCTCGTGGAAATTTTCATGGTTTATTGGGTATAGCTTAATCTCAGTGAAACCAATGACCATTAAAATGTGAATTCTAAAATATGTATTTTCATTATTTATTGTTCACTCTACTACTCAACCTTGTATGAATAAATGGAGTCTGGCGACGACTGCGCTTCGGTCTCTCTTTTTCGTAGCTGTCTGAGTTTACGGCCTTATACAAGGTTCGTGTTTGTCTCTGGATCACATATACACATTTATGTAGGATTTCAAACGATGAAGAATCACCCAAAGTCCTATTTACGTACCATTTGAGAAAAACAAATTCACTTGCTGTTCACGTTTTGGTCCTGTGTTGACGGTAGAAAGACCCTCTTCAGGTACCTCAGTAGCGCCTGTTCAAAAATCATAAATATCTATGAAAAATATACAAATAACATTTTTCAATGATGACCTATACTCGAGTCCATTTCAAAGCAAAGCTGATGAAAATATGTTTAAAAACTAAAATTTTAATCTTTTAAGAAAATGTGTTTTATACCCTCATCAATTTAAAGACTTTTCTGTTGTCAGCATTGACCACACGATGGCGCCGCTAACTTCGTTTCCACCACCATACAGTTTAGTTCACTAGTCTTTGGTTTCCACACTGGTTTCCACAATTAAACCCCCTTTTCAGAAGATGGGAATTAAATTGGAAATCGAATATCACCTTCAAGTTAAATGATACACTGTTATTTCCTTAATTACAATACAAAAGTCTATTTTCCAGACCTGGGCAAATATTTTATGAAGTATCATCCAGCATAATGTCGTGATGGTTTATTAGCCTGATATCAAACAGAGAAAATCTCCACTTGTTTACGTTTAGGAAAAGCTAAGGAGTGGTTCCAAACTTTTCTGCAGGGCCCTCTTTCATATGTCAAGCCCCTCTCATCGCACGCAAAAAAGATTTAGCATGACACGTATGAAAAAATGCACTGCATTTGGGAGGGGGTACACATTTTGTTGAGGCATTTGTTCATTAGTACTTTAAAAAATATGCCCATCTTTTGTTAGCAGGGCAAAAACTATATTTTTACCTTGACTGTACCCCCGCTGACAGCCCTGACCCCCCTGGAGGGCTCCCTCCCCAATTTGGGAACCATCGATCTAAGGTGTGTTTTGGCCACATTTTAGCTGGTGCTTGAGCTGGTCAAACTGTTTTTTCTTTAAATAGAAAGCAGCATCATAAATCACACTGCTGTCATGTTTTTGATCATAATGTCACATTGATACCGTATCATCGTCTCACCAACTGCGTTTATGGGTGATGTCTGTCCAAACTGTTCACGATTTATGAAAAACACGTTGGAAATTTTACAACTACCAGATGCAACAACTGTACAAAGTTAAATGGCCTTTAATGCTGAAGAATTACCCCACGTGCACATCATTTAGCTCTGCAGAGGCCTGGTAGCGAGCCCTTAGTTCAGGTGTGTTGGAGAAGGGATGCATCGCAAAGTTTCAGGACTGTGGTTCTAGAGGAGTGGACTTGACCAGTCCTGCCTGATCTAGTTTCTTCTACTTTATTTTAGTCGCTCCTGCAGTGTATATATTATTTTAAAAAGCATTAGTTAAAACCTACCCCTTTATATAAAAATGAATAAATGATTATTGATGATATTGATCAAAATTTAATTCCAATGTAAAAATTTAGATTGTAATTTTTTATCAGATTTTTTTTTAAATAGGAAAAAAAAAAGAAAAAGATCTAACCGATTTAAATCAGAGGAAAGAAAAGAAAATGTTTGAAAGAAGTCAGAACTAAATGAGTATAATATTGAACAGTTTAATTTTTCAGGGAAAAGAAAACAAAAATACATTTGCCATCATTTTATATTTATAAGGAACAGAAGAGTAACAAATAAAAGGACATTGAAATCTCAATAAGGACAAAGCAGTGAGAAAACCTGAGAAAAGCTAACTTAAATAACCACAAAATAAGGAACGTAGGAACTCAATACATTTACAAAAGACAATATATACATAAACATAAAAACAAATACGTATATTCAAATAGAAAAGAGAATATTTGCATTGACTGTGCATTTTCTACCCTGACTGCTGAGGACACGGTTGATTGCAGGCCGTTCCTGAGAGACAAACTAAGAGACACAAGCAGGACTGTTAGTGAGACCTCAAAGGTTTCTGGAAGAAAAAAAAAACTCCTGCGTTTTCACGAAAAAAAAAAAAAAATCTAATGTGGCATCAACAATAAAACGCATGAAAAACATCCATAATTTCAAACAAAAACCAGCTCTGTTTGAAAATGAAAAACAACAACTGCCAACCTAATCTGCTACAGTTAGAGTTAACATCGATGGATGATGAAGACAAGAGGGTCAAGCATCAATCATCACATCTGGTGTTCCAAGCAATGACAGCTTTACGGAGGTGTGTGTGTTGTTAACTTTGGCTCAAATATTCTACAATGTCTGCAGTAAGTGTTCTCAGTGTAACTTTAACAGGCCTTTATAAAATCCTGCTGCTTTTCTCCGTTTCCATCACTGTAACTGCTGGTCGGACAAAACATGGACATTTGACAGCTTGTTAGCCTCCTACAATGTATACACATTAAGGACAAAAATAAAAATGGATGCTTTAAGCCAGTTTTAATAACTACAGTGATCATGTTCTGGTACCTATCTGATACAAAGCTACAAAACAAAAAGTTCCTGCAACAGTATTAAGACCAGTTTTAACATATCCAGCTACATGAGGAAGAGCCTCAGCGTCAAATAGACATTATAAGTTCACATTTTGACCTTTATGCTCCTCTATGCTGTGACCTCTTCAAAAAAAAAAAAAAAAAAAAAAGACCATTCTTGTTTATTTTGGTCACATGCTGCTGTGCAGCTTCGATGCATCAGTCTTACTGCTCAAGTCTTCTCAAAAACAGGAGAAAATAACAGTAACAGCTCTGGATTCTTTTTCTTGATGTTAACAACCCGTTACATGAACATGGCAGGTGTGACAGGCTGCATCTTCCACCCACACAGCTTTCTGTCAAATCTATTAATCACTGTCAAGATGAAGATGCCAGACTAAGACTAGAAGAGCAACCACCTGCTGGTTAAACGCTCGGCCTGCAGCGCGTCCGTCCCATCCTTGAAAAACTGTTGCGTTTGCGTCAGTCGTATCGTTGTGGTGGGCGAACACATGCTTTCACTGACTGTGTACGAGTCGTCCAGCATACCCACTAGCTTATTCATTGAGACATTTGCAGCCTGACGACGTCTGCCTTTGTGGACCCAGTTGCTCGTGGCAACTGTAAATTAAATTCAAACCAAGCTCCTCCAACCAATCAGAGGCTCTGCTGGTCTGAGGACAAGGGTGAGGAAGACGAGCCAGCTGTGACTGAATGAAGCGTGATGCTGTCGTCATCTGGGTGTTGCTCACTGCCCGTCATCCAGGGGTGGAGGAGGATCTGCTCCAGGGTTGGTCGCTCAGGCGGCTGCTGGCTCAGACACCACTCAATCAGCTGCTGGCACTCTGCAACAGGAACACAAGAGGAAGACCTGTTACACCAAAGAGCGTCACTGAGCTGGGTAGGGATGTCCCGATACCGATGCCAGCATCGGTACTCGCTCTACACTGGCCTAGTTTGCTGTACTCGTACTCGTCAAATACTCGCTCCCGACAGCACCTGATACTGGACGTCACGTGACCCACTGTGTTTACGCCGCCATACTGGCAGGAAAATAATCTTTAATAGGCAATGAGCAGCGGCTGCTTTGTGTTTACATCTCTTTTTTTTTTAAATTAGAAGACGCTTTTCACTACACAAGGATAGAAAATAGGTCTGACCCGTACCATGTCCCAGGGATACTTTTCCAAATGTTGGCGACGTTTGGAGCTGACTTTTTTTTTCCCTCTCTCCCTCCCACCTGAACTGCGGTCCCCCCACATACAGTTTGGGACATTTCATTCAGGATTCACTTTGTTGGTGGTAAGTTTCCTGCTAATTCTGTTTCCTACGCTTTCCAAGTTTATGTTCGTTAAGCTAGTATGAGTTTAAATATGTCAAATTATGATGATGCTGCTAAAATACAGCAAACCGCAGCTGAATCAGAGGCTGTTTATAAGTTTCTAATGACGGATTGTAAGCTTTTTACTTATTTTATTTCTTACGAGGTAGTATCCCACTTATACCATGGCCACTTACGAAAGAAATAAATATTAAATCAATGTTTGTTTGTTTGTTTGCACTTTGGTCATCTTGTGTGCTGTAAAGGACTATATAAATAAAAATTGATTGATTGATTTTACCGCTAAAATTGTAAGTTTTTCACAAGAAGTGATGGCGCAGATCATTTAATGTCTCGTTGTGACGTTTCTCTCCGACTCGGCACCTGCAGCTCGGTCGGTCTGCAGCTGTTAATCAGGCCTGATCAGAGGAGGGAAGTCAGATGATTGTTTAACGTTATGATACGTGATAGTTTTATTTCAGAGGTCACTGATGGAGCCCAGTAAGCCTGCTGGCTGCTTTCACAGCGATGCGTCGTCACAGACATGATCTGGTGAGTCTCTTTTTGAACGGGCGGTCAAACAATCATTGCTTATATGATGTATGGGTTGAGTTGTTAGTTATTAAGCATTGGCATGCCTACGTTCTGGTCTGGCTATAATAACAGTTGTAATATCAGACAGACAGTGAAAACCAGTCAGGACAACAAGTGACCAGAAAGTTAACACACCTGTCACTAAAGAAGGACAATACCGGTCTTCTATGGTAGGGATGGACATATTGATACCCTGAATATCGAGATCATACCACTGTACAGATACATGCTATTTGCTTTAACCTCTGAGAGTTTTAGGCAATGAAATTATGAGCTAAACCACTTGGAGATTCTAGCTTCTGTGTCACATGATGGTGGTAGCCAATGAAGATGCCATGATGATGCTGCTGCTGTTCGTGATGATGTTTTATTTTTCAGTGCTTAAATGCAGGTTTTTGCATATTATGTTTTGGTAAATTTATAATATTACTATTGCATTTGATATCTGATAGGGGTGTAATGATTCAGTTTAATGATTCCATTCATATCACAATTCATGGATAATATTGGTTCATTTAGAATGATACGATCAAATTCGATTCAGTGACTTGAAATTGAATCAGAAACCATGAATCTTGGTATGAATCGAATTGTTGTTAAACCGAATCATCACACCCCTAATATCTGAGCATTTTCCATAAGTGTAAATAATCTTAACCTAGCCAAATTATTTGTTCATTCAAATACTTTTTTTTTTTGACTCTTTAAAAATGTACTCATCAATATAATTTGTTTTCGAAGCATTTCTTTCCAGTACTTCTGTTCAAGTTTTACTCATATTTCATATTGCCCTTGCAATCAAGATATTAATGCAAACTAAAATCATGTGATTTTCTTTTAAGGGACAAAAAGTATTGGTATCCATACTGTTATCGATGAAAAAGTAACATAAACTACTAATATCATATTGGTGTCGCCCATGATTACTCTATGGGTGGAGTTAATCCATGAAGACATTTTTACTGCACTGTGGTGCCAAGCACCAGCAGAGTTTGAGTTGGTTTTGTGAGGATGGTAGGAAAATAGTGGCATAAATAACTAAATAGATGGAGGGAAAGGTGTAAGTATGTTAATAGTTTCTGTCATGTGTGTTTATTGCCGATATTTTTTCTCCTGAAAGCCAAGACTTCAGAGAATGATGGACGCTGATATACAGTCTAAAGCGCGCCCTATCAAAAGAAGTTGAAATGGAGACTGCATGGCTGCGTCTTGCTGCCATGTCAGCTTAAATGTGTCAGGCTGGACGTATCAGAAGACCCTAGAGGGTTAGACTGACCTGCAGAGATTTTGCATCTGAAGTAGACCTGCCCCCTCAAGATTTCCTCATCCTGTTCAAAGGGGATGTCCCCGCAAACCATGTCATACAGCAGAACACCAAGCGACCAGACGGTGGCAGACCGCCCGTGGTATCTATGGAAGCGGATCCACTCTGGAGGACTGTAAACCCGTGTCCCTGCAGGAAGGAAAGGGGGAGTATTACGGCCTTTCCGGTTTGCTGCGGCGTCATACAGGAGAAGTATATTAGACTGAGTAGTAGGAGTGGTGCTTCTTATTTTTGCAGATGCAGCAGTTTACTGTTCAGACTCACCATCAAACTCAGTGTAAGCAGTCTCTTTTAAGAGGGCCCCTGAGCCAAAGTCGATTAGCTTGATCTGCCCGGTCCTCAGGTCCACCAGCAGGTTTTCATCCTTGATGTCACGGTGGACGACGCCGCAGGTGTAGCAGTGACGCACCGCCTCCAGCACCTGGAAGAAGAAGCCTCGTGCCACCACCTCGTCCAGAGCGCCGTGCTCCGTGATGTAGTCGAACAGGTCCTGCACCGGCTCAGGGCGCTCCATCACCATCAGCCACCCGTCTGTCCGTTCCCACCAATCCAAGAGTCGCACCACGCCACCGAACGTCCCACCCACCTTCTTCAACAGCACGATCTCCAGAGGAACCACCACGCCACACTGGTAAGGGAATTTTCCATTAGTGGCCCATACAAGTTTTTAAAACAGCTAAACTTTTTTTTTTTTTTTTTTTTTACTTTCATGTGGCACATCACATTTCCACTTCAACTAAAACCAAGTACTAAATGAACCCACAGGATTAGTGTATCACTAAGCTCTGGATAAATATGGAGATGAAGTCTTCCTATATACTGTATCATTTAGTGTAATTAATAGTTCTCCAGACTTCTTGAGCAACTTTCAAAGCTCTTTTTTGGATGTTGGCTGCCTTTCGTCCAGTTCTTTGTTAATTTGATTCCACATTTCTGGATTGGAAGTCAGTGGTGTCGTTTGGCACACCTCAGCCTTTTCTCCTCATTTTCCTTCCTCAAGAATAAACTTGTCAACTATAAATCTTCCATGGAGACCATTTGTGACGAGCCATAGGTACAAATACAATAAAGGGCTGAAGGGCCAGATGTATCCCTCAGGTCCTGTGTTTGGTCTTTGATATTTTTATGCATTTCTTTTTTAAATACACCTTCAGATACAGTTTATTTGTCAACACTTATCTGGCATCCTCAGTTTGTTTTTTCAACGACACACCACGCTGAAATGTACTAACATTTCAGTTTAAAACTCTTTGAAAGTCCCTTTGTCGAAATGAAAATACTATCTTGTAACTGTCAAACTTCACTACATAAGCCAGTTTGTTGTAGGTACAACTAATGATACAGAAATAATGTATCTTTGGTACAAGCTGCTCGTAATATAGTACCTAAAAATGCAATTGAAAATATATTATGTGTCGACAACACAGCCTCATTGTTTGAGTTAAGGGCTTTCAACAATTTAAAGGGCTTTAACAAAATGTTCATTCTTCTAATCAGATAGAAGGACTGGACTAAAAATGAGAGGAAAAAGCAGTCAATCACCAAAGAAATACTTTGAAAAACATTTACAAACCCTGGAGAGCTACTGGTCAACTCCACTTTAAAAGATGAAAATAAAGTCTACTTCTTTAATGCAAAACAAAGAAACAAGGCAATGCTGGGCAGCACAGTATCTCATGAGATGTATGCTAAAAACTGTTGCCATTAAAGGAATTCGTTACTCAACTTAATCAATACAATTTAAAAGGTAACAAAAAGGAAAAGGACATTGATCTCAAACTCAAAAGGTTTAAACTACTAAATCAGCCTAAGTGGTGATAAATGTGACAGCAAGTCGATATTACGTATATGACTGTTAATGAAAATGAGGGAAAATCTCACCAGAGAGCCCCATTCAGTCACTCTGTCTCTGCTCACATGTTTCACTGCCACCTGCATTTAAAACACAACACAACACTGTGAGTTTCACAACAATACGCCTCCAGTCTGCAGCTTTAAATATTGTAATTAACTTCCCAATAAAGACATTGATCTCACTGTTTTGAGCGTTACACTTAAATCATACAATAAACTACTTCTTACTCCCAGCCGGGAACTAATAACAATAGATTATTGTTTAATAAGTTCAGAGTTAAACCAGCTAGACATTGGCTTTCTTTGTGAAAACAAAGATACATGCCAAGCTGGGAAAACACTGTCAAGTTTCAGAGCTGAATAATTAAACAGGAAGATGATGGCCTTCAAAATAAAAGTACATTCTGTTGTAAAAAGCAGTGATAAACAGTAAATCTTTTTACTGATACAAATCAATTTAACACAGAAAGTCGGGAAATAAGTGTTTGGTGGATTATGGTTTTTGTTGTAACTGCTTTAAGGCAATAAATCTTACAAATGGTGCCATGTTTTTGAGGAAGAGCAACAGTCATGTATGTGAGGTTGAATCCACAAATACTTGCTAAGACTTCTTGACAGCTCATTCTGTCATTGATGCGTTTTGAGCTTCTGGTACCCCAGGATCAACTCACCAAGCACATGTGAGATCAGCTTGGGGTGCTGTTGGTACCAGACTGACCAACGCGACCACACGAGCTGACTGGTAACAAATGCTGTGTAAAGAATGGGACAGCCACACCTGATAGCAGGAAGAGGAGGTACCAGGCTGTTGTGATTGTACTGTTTGTTGAAAGGATAAAATCAGATACCCAATATGTTTCGATTCTTCAAATTTCAATAATCCAGTCCCATAAAAGGCACCTAACAAAAGTCAATTGCAGAATCAGCTGTTTTGGCAGAGAAGATTTGCCAAGTTTTTTTGTGGGTGCAACTCAAATCTTCAGCTTTGCAGCTCATCTCACAAATGTATTTTCCCCTACTACGCTTTCATAATTTACAAGAAAAATAAACAGGCTTTCCATCGGTGTAGGATTTATTGCAAAGAACTATTGTTACAATATTCCACAGAAAACACTTTGTTTCTGGGCAAAGTGTAGTTTAAAATCTGACAATTAAAAAAGGCCAACGTTCTTGAAGCCATAAAAATGTTAAAATACAGGTAGAATCCACCCATCAAACAAGTTCTCCATGATAAGAGTTCAAGTTTCACCAAAATATATTTAATTTTGAAAGGTCAGACCGGAAATAGAGCCGCTTGCTTTGTGCAGCTTTGAATCTGAGACCAGACCATGTGGTGGGACCAAAACAAAGCAGCAGCGCCGCGCGCTCTTACCGGTAGCCCGTCGGCCAGGCGGACTGCAGAGTACACGGTACCGAACCCTCCACTGCCGAGCACAGAGTCCAACCGGTACAGCTTCTCAAACGTCTGCTTCTCCGCTTTAGCTACAAAAACAAGTCGAAAACCCAAGAATTATTCCAAATTCACAATGTCGATATCTAAACCCCACTCCCGCCCATAATCTTCTTGTCCTCAACGTGTTCACGTAGCCTATATTTACACGTAACCCCGATTAGAGGTTTAACCATAATAAAGAGGGAAAATGGTGCTTATCTGCCAGATTGAAATGAAAAACTTATCAAATATATCACTCTTAAAAGGAAATTATCTATACGTAATTAAAGTAAACCAAATAGTCTTTAAACGACCCCCTCAAAAAATCCTAAATCCTCAACATAACGAAGACACATCATTTAAATTCCATTTGTGATCATAGATGTATGGCCTCTCTTGCACAGGGCCGATGTCTTTGTTGTGATATGCTCAGTCATGTAAACATATCCGCTTTATGAAATGTATCCTTACATTTTTCAGATATATTTATCATAAAATGTATTCGATACCATATCTGACAGCTAAACCTAAGTAAATGCCACGAATACCAACCAGGTCTACACGTGCTACGCCAGAGGTGACCTAGATTTTCTGACCCGATTAGAAATTTCAGTTTTCAAACACACATTTACTCTAATATGTTGGGGGAACTTAGTCAGCGTTAGCTAGTGTAAGAAAAAAAAGGCATTACTTAATAAATAAATCTGATGTACCGGGTCACAACAAATCTAACGGTTCAGAGTGAACCCGGCGGCGTGTTGATCTGAAGTGGCGTACCTTGCTGCAGCTTAGCCGGCAGATCCACGCTGGACGCAATATGAGAGAAGGATCCCAATTTAGAGAGCAGCATTCCGCTCCGGAATTCTCAAAAAAGAGAGAGAAAACACAATCTCGAAATATAAACACAAAATTATCTCAGAGAATAGCCTTTCTCATGGGCAAAATAAAAAACAAGGCGCGGTGAAGAGCGGTCGCGAGTCCGGCCATTATTTTTCAAGACAGAAGAACTGGAGATCCTGACACGCACTGAGAGAGGCGACTCTGCCCCACCGCTTCACCACCGCTCCCGGTTCTCTGACACAGATAAACTAGATCCTTCCGCCTGACCCTTGACCATCAAATGGTCCTGCAGAAACTGACGCATTGCAAAATCACAAATACGCTTGTACTAATAGTTTTTTTTTTATCAATCTAGAAACAAGTGGTTAGCAAGTACATTGTTTTGCATTTAATTGTTTGTTTTGACTGTTTTAGAAAGCAGTACACACGAGGACTAGTTTCCAAACAGGCGCAGGGATTCAAGAGGGTCACTTGCAGTGCTGGCACCAAAGCCTGGCACAAACGAGAGAGAAGACATGAGAGCATCATATTGTTTTATCATTTTGGTATTTTATGTAGTTTAATCTTATTTATCATTATAAATAGATAAATATTAACATCTGTGTTTATTATTTTCTTTTTTAACAAACCTTAACAGATGAGATCTCCTAATGCTGTGTCAGTGTTGGTTAACTCAGGCACATCCAGTTCTGTTGCTCAGCTTTTTTTTTTTTTAGTGCTTCTTGAGGTGGAGATTTCAGAAAAGTTCATTTTAAAACACTTTTAAAGAATGAAATTTAAAAAGCTGTTTGATTAAAGTTAAATTTTAATCAAATATCTTGTGACTAATCTGTTCACTAATTGTCCCTATGTTCCAAATATCCAGAACACATGCCTTCAAATACCAAGACATTGTGTGCGCAAGTATCTTAATTCTAAGCTGAAAGCTTGCATTGTGATTCTTCCCTATAGAGCAGACTCCGTAACTTTTTAAATCTGTAGCATTGTGCCTGCATCAATCTGTACATAGAACTTAAGAAAAACTCTCCCGAAACTTCACACAATAGCAACTGACAACAAAATAAAAATAAAAAAAATCTCTTAACAGTTGCATGCACTGCAGTCACTTTTAGTGTGATTACTGCAAAACAGAAAAGAGGAACAAGAAGAGATGATTTTCAGACTGTTGAACCATTTCAGTCTTTTGACCGGTGGAGCTTTTAATACAAGTTAACAGCAGCTGAAACACTGATTACTTCAATTGCATTACTTGAAAACATAATAATTGCAGCCTGCGACAGACAGTTTACACTTTTGCTCCATAGAAGCTTTACATTCAAGCAAAACAATATGCCATGGGAATGTGGCATACAATGTGGATCAATCAGTTGTGGTCTGCAACACGCTGGCTTCAGTGCAGACTGTCCATGGTCTAACTTCAGCTATGTGACTTGTTTTTCTTTTTCCATTATTTCTGTAAAGCACTTTGAGTTGTAAAACTATGAAATGTTCTATATAAGTAAAATCTGACTGACTGATGTGCATTTATGCAATTATGGGCAATGTTGGCATCAGATGAATAATGGTAAATATGTATCTGAAGCTGCATAATTTCTTATGCAGCTTATGCATAATGGTTTTCTTAGAACCTTTAAAATGACTCCTACAACAACCTCAGAGGAAAAACAACACATGAAAATGACTTGGCAGGATAACATGTGGACTGTGTCTTAAAAAGCTGGAACAGGAACATGTTTCCAACGGTGTAGCTGTGGCAATTCTCATGTTTAGTTTGTGCAGACTTTATTCCTTGTATGGAGCTGGGGGTCTTTTGACGTAGGCATGGATAGCAGGATGGATTTACATTCCTTCACCTCTGCCTACCTTTATTTTTGTAGGACTCAAAGCTCCTCTATATTGAACTGTTGCCAATTAATCTATTTAATTGCAATGTGTACCTCCATTTTTTAACCCTTTTTTCTCTAATCCCAATCCTAGCTTTTTGAGACATATTATTTGCTGCCATCAAATTCAGGATGATCTATTTATCGCAACACATTGATTTGTTTCTTTTATGTTCCACTATGAAAACAATATTGGTCCTGACTTTCTGGAATTAGGATTTTAAATTCTGTGTTTATCGTGCAAGAGTGTCAGTAGCTAATGTGCCTATGGATCATCAAACAGTAAAGTTGTAGGAATAGCAGCTTGACATTTAACACAAACAAAATAATGATAAGAAGAACAAAATTCTAAAGCAAAAATCAGTTACAAGTTAAGTTAATTCTCTAAGCAAATTTCCCTTAAAGACTGTATTTTCAGTTTGACACTTAAGGTTTTTTTTTTGTTCTGTATTTTTGTTGTTTTTGGATACATGGATAAGGATTTAAGCTTGGGATTATTTATTGCTGGAATCACGTAATTTCTTTGTTGCAGCAGAAATGAAGAAGCCTTTTACTAAACACACTCCACACTTGCATCACTGTCCAGGGCATGTAGACAACGCAGTTTGTACAGTTTTTTTTTTTACAGTCTCTAATGATGCTACCCAAACAAATATCTGCAAAGCTACCTGCAGTCTCAACCACATATTTGTAGAAGTCATCCAACATCTTGTTCAGAGATTGAAGTTTTTCCAAGATTTTTCCTGCTCTCTGCTGTTATTCAACATTCCAGCAAACTGTACTTTGGAGTTCATCCACAGTTTACATCCTGACATCAGGTTATGTAAGGCACTCTGTGCTGCTCAGTGTTGCATAAGCTAATAGAATTAATTGAAAGATCAGAACAACTTTACAAAGAAAAGAGCACGACTGTGTTTATTTTGTCCAAAGCCACAGCAGGACTTCATCTAGGTATTTGAGATACTCCCACTGAGGAGGTTCCAGTGTAAATCAGAAGCATGTTCGTGCTTTAAAAAATCTCAGTGATTCAGCTTTACCTCAGAGCAAAAATGTTAAAAAAAAAAAATAATATATATATATATATATATACTTCAGATTAACTTATGTATGACCAAGCCAATGAAAGCCTGAAAAATCTTGGAAACTTATGACTTCTTTGTGTGGATGGGTGGGATTATGTCCTTTGCTCCAATTCCTGCATTGTTTCCTTTTTATGAAAGTGCACATTTTTGTGTTTTTATGACCTAGATTCTTCATAGGAGTCCAGTACCACCTTCATCATAAAGATACACACAAATTTCTAGTGCATGAAGCAAAACTTAAATAAACTTATGTAACATTAGCTCAACTCCCATATTGCTGTCAGTTTCTTTTTAGTAATCACTATCTCAACGCTTGAACCAAGAAAGTAGCCACGGCTTTTACCTCCCCATCAGCTTTAATTCAGATAGTTGGACTTTCATCATCTGGCATCCTTTGATTCCTTTTTGATCCCACCAAAAGGTTCACCAGACACTTTTGTCAAAGTGAAGAAATCCTTGGTTTACTCTCCATTTTTATGACTTAATGAGGAACCCTAGAATTATTGATTGGAATAATCAAAAACAGTGCAGATGTAATGCCTTACATCTGCACTGTATTACCAGTGATCAAGAACACGCCTCAGTACAGGGTTTCTCCAGAACCAGAGGCTGTAGTTTCAGGAATCTGACACATAGATGAGGTTAAACCTCATCTATGTGTGGCAGGACAAATGAGGCAGCCCCGGGCAGGGTTTGAACCTCAGCCTCACGGGTAAGAGCCATGCACACTAACCAATCAGCCAAAGGGATAGGGCTACTTGGTCACAGGGATCAGGTGGAGGCATAGTGACAGGACTCTCAACTGTCATATCCGCTCCCTTTAAATAAATACATCTGTTTTTGTTTGGCAACAGAGGGCTAGGGCGGGATTTGATCCCCAGACTCGCAGGTGAGAGTCATGTGCGCTAACCAGTCAGCCAAAGGGGCATCGCTGTGGCCAAGTAGCCAGGGCGCATGATCTATCGGAGGCATAGTGACAGGACCCCACACTGTCACATTTGCTTGTTTGTTTTTTTGTTAAACGTCACTGTCCACACACTCCTATGTGTCCTTTATGTTGGGATGGCTGTTAGGCAATACATCCACTCGACCAAGTGCAGAGTTCACTTCAGACTTGTGAAGTCAGTTTAAGACAACAGCAAACATGGTGATGATGAGAAAGATCATGGTCATGTACATTCTCAGAGAGAGACATAAAAAGAATCAGAATATTAGACAGAGGTGATCTATGGTGCTATGAAATGCAGCTTCTCCTTTGTTACTTTTGCTGGTCGCACAGGAGTTATACTGTGCAACACCGCCCCCACGGTTTCCATTAGTACTGCTCCATTCAGTACATATTAGTATGCATCTGCAAACTCTAAAAACAGACCAAAACACTCACAGAAGGTTCCATCCATATGGGTAATTAATGTAAAGCATAGGTGAGGATTTGGCCAGAGCTTAAACAAAGAAACAGACTTTTAATACTGACGTCACTATTATGCGACACCATAACAAGTATCTGTAAATAAGGACAAATCACCACAAAAAAGCCGCTTGGAGTTCACAGGGGGGGTTCGACCAATGTTTCATAACAAAACATTGGTGAAATGGAGTTTGTGGCAGATCTTGCCTTATTTAGAGGCTGCACGCGGTTGCCCCATCACTTCCATTATATTGGACATTCACTGATCTGGAGTGGATCTAAATATCTCCCGATGGAATTCAAGTTGCACCAAAACTGTCTGGGTGAGTAAATAAACATATTTCATGTTAGAAAGTAGGTCCAGATTGAAAAAAATCTAAGTTCCCCTTTAACACAGCCATTATTCTGTCACATGTTAAAGCACTTTTTTTTTTCGAAGTCCATTTCTCTCAAGGTTTGAATACATGTGACAGTGTGGGATCCTGTCACTATGCCTCATCATGCACCCTGGCTACTTGGTCACGGGGATGTCCCTTTGGCTGACTGGTCAGCGCACATGACGTTCACCCGGGAGATCAAATCCCGCCCGGGCCCTCCGTTCCGTACCTTGCCACATACACATGCCAACAAAGTAAACGATGGGTCATTAGAGGAGGGTACTGGCTGGGGATAGTCCTCCTCCAGTGACTCAGCCACTGAGAGCATCTGTGGGAGGACCACTGTAGTTCTCACCTGAACCAGTGTTTTCAAGCATCTACACAAAGCTTGTTTCTCATGTACTGTTCTCATTTTACTGAATTATTATTCATTATGATTATCATTTCTCATTTTCTATACTGCTTATCCAGTTCAGGGTCGCGGGGTTTGCTGGAGCCTATCCCAGCTATTATCAGGCGAGAGGCGGGGTACACCTGGACAGGCCTCCAGTCTGTCGCAGAACCAACACAGAGAGACAGACATTCATGGTCACGTTCACTCCAAGGGGAAATTTAGAACGACCAATTAGCCTAACACGCATGTCTTTGCATGTCATTATTATTATTATTAAAGCAAAAATTTTTTTTTATAGTTTTTATTATATATTTTTACTATTTTGTTTAGTTTGTTGTTTTGTATTCTAAAAAATTGTTAATGTTATACCGTGTAACTTTTGGCCACTATGGGCACTAAACCTGTAACTTCCCACAGGCGCCACAACTGTCTCAAAATTAAACAGTCTCAGTCTGTGTTTGACTAAAAGTGTTGCAGACCACTTTGAAAAGCTGATTTTTAAGCCATCAAGCCATTAATCAAAGCACTCCAGGTTACATGATCCAATGAGAGACGGGCCCGCTTCTAAGAAGTTACAATGCCTGGTTTTTGAGAATGGCGGCCCCCTCGGAGCAACGACATGCGTCAAGTGCTCTATATTGACTGCAGATATCAGCTATGTTTCCTTATATTAATAATAATGTTAGAATATAATGTATCATAATATTTGGCTAACATTGGGTTCAAAAGTTACACAGTATAACTTTAAATTACTTTTGCACTTGGCTAAATGTGTCATCACCATGTTACTGATCAAATGTCATGTTTTCTCTTGCTTATACGTCATAACCATAGATCGTTAATAGAGAGGGAAGAACCTTCCGCTACGTCACCTGTTGGTTTCTAAAGAGCTAAAAGTGAAGCCAGGTGGAAGAGTCCCACCGTGGCCATCTTGCCATGTCGCGTGTGTCGTCACTCCCAGAAAATACTATAATGGGCAAAGGGAAGGCCGCTCCGAGCCATGGGGTAAATGATTGACAGCTGACGTACTCTGGGCTAAACACTAACTGAGCTAACTCAAAACTAACAGACGCTAACTAAGATTGGCCCCCTAAGCGGCGGTGTAAAGGTAAGACACGCTTAGACTTGCTGTTAGCTGACTAAAAACCACCGTTGTGCTACTCTGCTACAAACTGAGACCTTACTGAGAGCAAACAAGGAGCTAACTAGGAGCCACCGGTCGGCAGGCCGGGCTTCCGGTCTGTCGCATGTCAATCAAAAGGACACGCCCTTAATTATGTGTAATTTCAAGATTAGATAACATCTAAATGGATGAGTCATAAAAAAAATTCCCCCCCTCACAGTTGGCACTGTGAGGAAGGTAAACTTGACCCATTAAACCTAAAATGATTTTTTGAACCAGGCTGTAAACATGTTTATTTCTGCTGTGAAGTTGGCCTTTTCTACATGGGAGTCTATGGGGATTTGCTCTGTTTTGCAGCCAGCCCCTAGTGAATGAACGGAGAACTACAAATAATGACCTCTTCCAGGTAGCCTCATTGTTGGCCACCGGAGGTTGCCGCTTGGTCAAAACGCAAATTTAAAAAGAATATGTTGAACAGTCCATTGACCATCAATAGGGGATTATCACGCTTCCGTGTTCCGGAACTTGAAATACTTAGACGGTCCACTTCCGGGCCAGTTCAATGTCCCTGCTCTGTTCCACTTCGTAAACTGAATAAACGCCAACCCTACTTAAATTTTAATGGATTCTAGACTGAAGTGATACTAAGGAAGAAGTGGATCAAAGCGATTCGATAGAGTGAAGGGCCGAACTTTATAATAAAACAACGTAGCACGTTTGTTTGCAGTGGCACGACACCGGCACTTCACAGCTAGCGTTAGCATTAGCAGGCTAGCGTTAGCTGACGTGCCTAACTTTGTGTGTCTTAAAACACACAAACATCTGAAAATCGGGTCTGTACCCTCCCATTTCCAGTGGAACAACTGGGGGCTGCCAAGAAAGGAAACGTTTTCAGATGCTTGTGTGTTTTCAGCCGCACAAAGTTAGGCACGTCATCAAGCTGGCTAATGCTAGCCTGCTAACACCAGCTGTGTAGTCTGCCGGCTACAAACAAACGTGCTACGTTGTTTTATTATAAAGTTCCGCCCTTCACCGCGACGAATCGATCACTTTGATCCACTTCTTCCTTAGCATCAATTCAGTCGGGAATCAATGAAAACTTATGGTTGGCGTTTATCCGAATTTCAAAGTGGAACAGAGCAGGGACGGCTATTGTTAAAATGGCCCGGAAGAGGAAATGCCTAGACTCCGGAAACTTCCGGAAAGCGTGATAATCCCCTATTGGTGTACCTGGAAAAGTTTAAGGTCATTATTTCCTCTTAAAACATCACCTCCTCCATCACAACCTTGATGTGCTGAAATTCTAATCCTGATTTTTGTCTGTTACACTGACAGCTGGAAATTCACTGTCAGATATGGTTCCCTCTGTAATGGGAGGAAGGCAGCTTTACACAGTTTGGAAATTCATTCTACTGTCTTGCTGTTACCTCTCAGTGAATAAATCCTGAAATTTTCATCTTTCATTTTTTTGTTTTTTGACTTTATCACATTGTTCAGGTTTTTCTTTTATTTTCCTTTTTTGTTCAGATTTACAAGAAACATTTTTATTGCTACTTTGTGAAGAGAATGCTGCTGTTAAAAAGCGTCCTATGATTTTTTAGTGATAGGTGCTTTTAAACCGATGAGAGTTCTTTAACTTTTGTTGTTACACAAAAGCTTACAGTTCATTATTTTTGATACAGATGTCTCAGCTATGGGCAACCCAGTATGCTGTAATGATAATGGATGCTGAATATTTATATGTGAAAGTGAGAGACTACTTTTAGTGCTTATTCAGTACATGGATAAGCTTTTCAACTGAATGGAAGTGATATTGTCCTATAATTTTTTTGTAGTTCCCCCATTGTTTTTCCGAGCTTCCAAAGGTCACAGCATGGTGACGTTGAAATAGCAAAGCATTGATTGGTCATCACTTGTGGCTATAATCGTCTCCCCACAGCTGCACGCACACTGGTGGAAAATTACCAACATAAATGACATGCATTTTAGTATATGGATAATAGCCTGAGAGCAAGATTTCTGAAAACACATGTTTATTGACTGCAATTCTGTATTTACTGATTGATTTTTTTCTTTTCTACTAAGCTATGCAGCGCTCAGTCCTAATGATCACTGGCAGCAGATGTTTAAGCCCCTCTGAAATAAAAGCCAAGCCCAAACTGCAGTAATGACTGAGCAATGATGATCTATACTGTTCTCAAATGTAAGTCACCTATGTCTTATACTGAATATGATAAATACATAGCTGTGTCTTGTCTGTGTCGCTGTAGACACTATACTACCAAGAAGTTGTTGTATTTTGATTGGACAGGTCATTATTTAGAAGTATATCATCATAATTATGTTCCTTGGTCCATTGAAGTCCACAATATGAAAGTGACTCCAGCCATTTGCTCTCTGCTATGTTTAGCTGTTTCTATTTTAAAAGCTGTGAAAAAAAACTGACCTCTGTGAAGAGAAAGACCGCTTCAGATTGTGTTCCACTTCAGCACTTCAGGAGTTCTGGAAAGACTTCAGCCTCTCGTGTCGCATTTGTCTTTTTGAGCATTGTTGTCCGGGAACATAATGTCACTGCACAGTCATGAATCAGAAGACAACAACGGTAAGGGTGACGAATTGCACCAGCTATGCTCTGCTCCTGGTCTCGTCTCAGCCAAATTAACAATTGTGGTTGGAGATACACATTTCTCTGAAGAGAAGATGCTACTTGTTCAGAGCTGTGACTATTTCCGAGCCCTGTACCGCTCTGGAATGAAGGAATGTCACCAAGAGAAAATCCACCTCCAATGTCTGCGTGCTCGAGGCTTCCTTGTGGCCTTAGCTGTTTTACGAGGTGAGATACCAACCCTGGATGAAGATGACATTGTTGAAGCCATCGAATGTGCTGCTTTCCTACAGGTGACACTGCTCACAAAGCATCTTATTGACCTAATTGACGCTGACAATTGTTTGCTGATGTATCACACCGCTGCAACATTTGGCCTCATGGATCTTTACCACGCTGCTGCACTCTTCATTCGAGACATGTTCACTGACCTGGAGGTTGAGGTGAGGAACACCTTACCACCAGAGCTGATCTCTTACATAGAGTCCTTGGCACCGAGTGTTTTTGTGGCTGTAGGGGCTCACGTGACGTGCTGTGAGGATAAAAGTGTGCATGCTGCCTCCAGAACAGTCTGCTACCTGGATGAAACTGGCAATAACTGGAAAATACTTGCAGATCTTCCACTTGAGGCCAGCACCTCCATGGCTGGGGTGACTGTTTTAGACAACAAACTCTACATTGTTGGTGGGGTTCACGGAGTCCATAAACAAGTGGTGGAGTCTTGTTTCTGCTACAGTGCTGAAAACAACAGTTGGAGCAGGATTTCCAGTCCTGCACAGCTGCGCTATAACCTAAGCCTCGTGGGTGCGGATGGTTGTCTTTATGCTATCGGAGGAGAGTATGAGCGAACGGTAATGTCATCTGTGGAAATATACAACACAAAGACTGGGAAGTGGACGTTTGCTGCTCACTTACCACGGCCAGCAGCAGGAGTGGCTTGCACCAAAACCATGAGCAGGATATTTGTGTGTTTGTGGAGGCCAATGGAGACTACAGAAATCTATGAGTATATCTCAGGAAAAGATGAGTGGCAGCTCACTACCACACTGATCAGACATCAGAGCTACGGTCACTGCATGGTTGGCCACAGAGACAACCTCTACATCATGAGAAATGGCCCATCTGATGACTTCCTTAGGTGTTTGATGGACTGTTACAATCTCCGTTCTGGTCAGTGGTCATCCCTACCAGGACACTTTGCCAACAGCAAAGGATCTCTGTTCACGTCTGTGGTGAGAGGCGACTCTGTGTTCACTCTCAACAGAAGCATGACACTAGAATACATAGTTGATGGGAAAACCTGGAAGCCCAGGCGACAGATGAAAGGTTTCCCCAGAAGTGGATCTGTGTGGACATTTCTGCTCCGGTTGCCAAATGCTTATATAATGCAGAAGTGATTTTTTTAATTCAATTTTCACTGGATAATAAATTTAAACATGCCTCTGCTGACTAGAGATGCACCGATCCAATACCTGGATCAGATATCAGCTCCGATACTAACAAATTAATTGAATCAGATATCGGATTAATTTGGCCGATACAATTCAATTCAATTCAACTTTATTTGTATGGCGTCAATCCATGACGTTTAACAAACAGAAAAATTCAAGTCAGATTCATAATAGCCTAGCTAAGGAAACCAACAGATTGGACCGAATCTTGACTTGATCCGGTCCAATCCCCCATCCTGAGCAAGCACGGAGTGGTGGCGACAGTGGGAAGGAAAACACCCTTGTTACTATTAATGAATCTACTCCACCAGATAACTGAAATTTTCATGTTCCTAGAACTACAGGTCAAGGAGATGGTGTGGCTGCTATCTTCCAATCAGGGCTATTGATCAATCCCAGACCTAAGAATACATTCCGATCCAGTCATTTCTGTTTTTAAAATGTACACTTTGTTATTTGTAAATAAATAATATCAAGTATATTTATATCAGCGTTAACTTGTTACTTTTTTTTTAACAAGGCTAAATGTTTATGTTAAGCCTAATGTCTTCATTTACATGGCAAGGTATACAGCTCATTCATTCAACTGTAGCATTGGATTGGTATCGGGTATCGGCCGATATGCTCAGCCCAGGTATTGGATCGGAAAAAACTGGATCGGTGCATCTCTACTGCTGACCTGTCCTTCTGTAACAATGATGAATTGTTTTTGTTCATATTGAAGGTGAATAATGTGACCACGGGTGCTTAATTATGTTTAAAAATGGGGGGTTCAAACCTGGGTGGGCACCTATTTAATGGAAAGTTGGGGGGGGGGGGGACACTTACAACACCAGGCTTGTAAGTGGTGCTGCACTCTGCCACAGCAAAAACAGAGAAGACGTGCAGCATGTGCAGATACACATCACCAGCAATAAAGATGCAGAAGAAGAAGAGGGTGGTCTTTACTCAGGCAGCCTAAGTCCATAAACAAGTGTTGGAGTCAAGCCTAAGTTAGACTTGACTCAAAATGTCATGGCTTTGCACAAAACAGTGATAAAAATAGGATGAAATAGAGTTTTGTGTGTATTGACGTTTTTATTTAAATCATTTGGTTAAGATCAATATCATCAAATTCATCTTCGATCAGAACAATTTTTGTTGTTTTGCCTGAGGGCAATAAGGTAGATTCAAAGAGTGGCTAGTTTTAGCATTAGACAATGTCTGGTTAAGTTTAAGATTAAAATTCAGGGTAAGGGTATCAATAAATAAAAAAGTTAACCTTAGTTAGAATAGGATTGTGGCAGTGTTTTAAGATACATTTAGAGCCGTAAGAGGTGACTGTTAAGGGGGTAATTAGTTACATTTAGGGTAAAGGGGTAGGGAATGCATTCTGTCAATTGAAAAACCTCATGGTCAATACACACACTACACATTCAGTATGTGTGTGTGTGTTATGTATGTGTGTGTGTAAACATTATACTGACAAAACAATTTGAGAGCATCAATGTTTAAGCTAAAGTCATAATATATAATATCGTCCAGTAATCGGCTGTTCAAAGTCAACATTACGTTGAAATAATGTGAATTTAACTATGTGTAGAAGTGAATGCCCTCAAGCACCAATGGGATGTGTTCAATACATGTCATTGTACTACAGCCAGAGTGTCTCTGCCTGCTGCTGGCACCAGTGTTTGCTTCCATTGTTTTCAGTGAAGTCCAGCGTTTGCCTCATACAGAGCTCCTGTTTCCTGCAGCAGCCTCTGTTTCCTGTTGGCACCGAGCAGCCATGATGAAGATGATGATGGAGGTACATGACAGGCAGAACCAGGCACCACGGCTAGCTGGGCAGGACGCCAATAGCAGGGAGATAGACTGGGGTCAGGCCAGGACACAGCCCTCAGTTCAGCAGAGCGAGCCTGTGATGGATGAGCGTTTATCTGCAGCCATCAATCAAGTTATCAGGGTTTGTGATGACATGATGGAAAGGAGTTCTGTGTTCTTTGTGGCTTTGCGTAAACTAAGTTACCAATGATATGCATATGTCATTTCTACTTAATACGAAGGGGGTTGGGGGGGTGAATGGTTTATTTTGAACATATTAAAAAGAAATAAAAAATAAAAACATCAGTTGTAAGTACAATATTTCAATTAGGTCTATAGATCATGCCTGTAATTAATACTTGTGCATGTCTAAGATTATCTGATATATTTAACAGTTCTATACAAGTTTGATATACTTTTAGTACTTTTTAAAGCTGATAAAGAAAAAAAAGTACTGTACTGTATTTTGAGATATGCTGTATCAGTTTACTTCACTGGTATTATAATTTTGATAATAAAGGTCAAGGATTTCTCAGAATGCTGTTCCAATTCCGCTCAATGTTTTTTTTGTTTGTTTGTTTCTTTTGTTGTTGTTGTTTTTATTTTATTAGCAGTGATAAAGTGGCACACAATTAATCGCCTTAATCTTTGCCTTTACGGTGCTCTCCTGTTTCAGTCCTGTTACTCTCAGATTGCAGACATTTTGCTGTGTTGGCCTAGTGGTTGACACCACAAAGATACATAATTTCATTAGCTGGTGTTAGCAATACATTGATGAAGCCAACATATACTAATAGTCAAGAATTTAAATCAGTACTACTGAACTTTTTCTGAACAGATTTTTGCACATTGGCAGCCTCTAAAGATGGCTAACTAAGCATCTGCCTTGCATCCTATCTCTTCTCTTAGCTTTCCCCAGCTAGTAAAAGTCAGTCTGATGTTGAGTCTTGACTATCTCTTTATGAGCCTCTGTTGGCAGGTGGGAAACAACACTGCAATGGTGCATTATTGCCTCCAACTGGCAAGGAGTGTAGATCAGGAAAGGTTTTGTTCCCCTGTTTGTTTTCCATTCCTTTGTCCTTCAATATGTTACTTTATCCTTTCCTAAAGCCTTGTTTCCACCTGTAGGTCTGGGTCGGGATGGGGTAGGTTGTGTGAATTTTTTAGCATCTCCACAGGCAAAAACTAGGATGGGTACCAGAATATCTGGCCCGTTCTGTCCCACCTTTTGGGTCGCATCAGTTACGGTAAGAGTAAATGATGTGACCCAAAGGGGCTGAGCTTGACACACTGCAGTCCATTGATTGGTTTAAAAAATTCACTTCCTGCATTACCTGGCATTAAAACCAAAGCAGTAGAGCAACAGATTTCTCATCCTTTGTTTTTTCTGCTATGTATTATACTTTAAGAAAAGTTTTACGTTGCTCTGACATCACGTGATTTGGTAGCTATGGTTTTGATTGCTATACAGTTGATACACCGCTTATACTGGGCAAGGCCAGTTTGCCCTTAAGGCTGAAGGTCAAATCAATGCTTATGATCTTCAGGGCCTGAGCCCTGATCTGCATTAAAAGCAGGCATGATTCTCTTCTGCAAATCACTGCATGGGCTCAAGAACACTTCCAGAATCACTGTCTGTCAACACAGTTCACCCTGAAATTCACAAATGGAGGTTAAAGCTTCCTCATGCAAAGAAGCCATATGTGAAAATGATCCAGAAATGTCTCAATATTTTTCTTGATCACCACTTTCAAGGAAGGCCTTGAAAAGTTAGACAACTGACTTTCGCAACCCCCCCCCCCCCCCCCCAAACGGTCATTGTCTAATCACACGTCATTAGCATCTCTTTGGCTGTAAGCTAGGTCCGACATTCACACAATCGGTCTCTGCCAGACACGTGACATTTGTTGCTAAGACGCCATTTTAGGCGTATAAAGTCAGCGGTCACGTTTATCAAACAAGCTGGAAATGAGCGCACATCTGATCTATAAATGATCTTATTATTGTATCCACGTGTGATTCATAAATGTTCCTGTCTGACCAAACAATAGAATCCACGTCAGAAATCTCTCCTCATCCAGCTGCTTCTACCCTGAAGCAGCAGCGCAGACAGGCGGAGGCTGGTCCAAGCCTGACCCGGACTGTCAGATCTGAGCCACGGACAGAAGAAAAATAACTTTCATTAGCTAAGCTAAGAAACAGTCTGCTGACTGAGCACTTATAGACTATAACTTTGGGGTACAGATTCCTTAATAGAAACGACGAATCGCCTCCTGTCCTCTGTCTCCATGAGCTGCTGGTGTCATACCAGCCGGATGATCTTAACAGCAGAGTGTTATAACTTCTGATGAAGGCGACAAATGATCGCCAAAAATGTCAAGATAAATCAGACTTTATTATCTCACTGTTGATGTCTGAATAAAGAAAAGAAAGCTTGGCTGCTTGTAAGAAGACGGACAGTCGGGCTGCAGAAAGGCGCAGGTGCATCTGACCAGCGGGAAACGCTGCTTTAGACTCAGAGAAAGTTTGCAACACAACCCTGACCTGTGTGGAGCTGTAGCCTACAGCGATGCTGTAACTTGTCAAGACTTTATTGACAAGTTAAATAACAGAAATACTAGTTTATAAACATTATGCGCAGCCAGAAGGGCAGAGGCGCTGGTAACTGAGACACGGAGTTGAGTGGAGGAGATCCATTTCTATAAATTAATCTATACATGAACGTTGTACAAGTGTTCATTCGGTAGACGGTTTCTTAGTTTAATTAATGAAAGTTATCGTTCCTTATGTCCCTGTCCGGGTCAGGCTCAGATCCGACCAGCCTCCATCTGTCAGCGCTGCTGCTGCTTCAGGAGAAACAGCTGGATGATGGTGCATTTCTGACGAATATTCTGTTGTTTGGTTAGACACAAACAATTTATAAATCACATGGATTCAGTCATAAGATCATTTTTATGATCAGATGTGCGCTCATTTCCACGCCGGTTTGACCACTGACAGTTTTACGCCTGAAATGGCGTCAAGCGCTGGGTACTGCTGGTTAAGCAACAAATGTTACGTCACTCGGCGGAGACCGATAGTGAAGTGATGCACCTATGGATTATAGAAATCAGACAGAAAATATCCCACAGGGGGAGTTGTGTTTTTTTACCTTCACCAAAGCTGAAAACACAACTGGAATGGTGCCTACAATAGATTTAATGGTGTGGAAGGCCCCATTCCTAGCTGAATGTCTCGAAAATAAACGAGCATGTGTACGTCTGCTCAAAGGTAAAGCTAAGTGTTTTCTGCTCTAACGGTGATAACATCAACAAAATTGTACAACAAGGTTGTGATATAAAGCATTTGTTAATATTGTTGGTACCACTGCCAGACGATTACCCTTATAGCTTGTTTCCAATGAGCGGTCCGGACTGGGTCGCTATGGTTCGGAAGTGTTGGTCCAATCCACTCAGGCGAGCGGTTCCAAAGTGGTCCATTGTACATTGCATGTGGCATTGTTTGAGAGAAGGTTACAGTTGGTGAAAAGAAATGCGTCCGAAAAGGAGAGAAAACTTTTATCTGGGTCTGAGTCAGAGTCTGAGCAGATAGCAGTACCAGAGGGCAAGCAGCTTTATGCCATGAGTTATCATGTTTATTTTGTAGCTGTACTCATATATTAGCTAACTTGTACACAAGGCAAGGCAAGGCAAGTTTATTTGTATAGCACATTTCATGTACAGAGCAATTCAAAGTGCTTTACATAAAATATTCTAAGCATTACAGCGGGGTGCAAAACGGAGAAAAAAAAAATTAAGAATAAAATAGGAAGCATGATTCAAGATGAAAAACATTAAAAACATTGAAGATTAAAAAGAGAGAGTATAGAGACGTGCAGATTTTAACTTTTGAATAAAATCTACGTAAATGCAGCTGAGAACAGGTGGGTCTTCAACCTGGATTTAAATAAACTAAATGTTTCAGCTGATCTGAGACTTTATGGGAGTTTGTTCCAGACATGTGGAGCATAGAAGCTGAACGCAGCTTCTCCATGTCTGGTTCTGACTCTGGGAACTAATAAAAGACCGGATCCAGTTGACCTGAGGAGTCTGGTGGGTTCATCCTGGGTCAAGAGGTCACTGATGTATTTTGGGCCTAAACCATTCAGAGCTTTATAGACCAGCAACAGAACTTTAAAGTCTATTCTCTGACGGGCTGGCAGCCAGTGTAAAGACCTGAGAACTGGACTGATGTGGTCCACTTTTCTGGTCTTAATGAGAACTCGGCAGCAGAGTTCTGAATGAGCTGCAGCTGTTTAACTGATTTTTTAGGTAGACCAGTAAAGACGCTGTTACAGTAGTCAAGCCGACTGAAGATGAATGCACGGACTAGTTTTTCCAGATTTTTCCTGAGACATCAGATCTTTTATCCTCGAGATGTTCTTCAGGTGATAGTAGGCTGATTTAGTGATCACCTTGATGTGTTTTTCAAAGTTTAGGTCTGAGTCCATCACTACACCCAGATTTCTGGCCTGGTTGGTGGTTTTTAGATGTATGGACTGAAGTTCTGTGACAACCTGCTGTCGTTTCTCTTTGGCTCCAAAAACAATCACCTCAGTTTTGTTTTTGTTCAGCTGAAGAAAGTTGAAGCACATCCAGTCATTAATCTCCTCAATACATTTACCAAGAGCCTGTACAGGGCCCCGGTCTCTTGGTGACACTGTAATATATAGCTGTGTGTAATCTGCGTAGCTATGGTAACTAATATTGTTGTTCTTTATAACCTGGGCCAGTGGGAGCATGTAGATGTTAAACAGAAGAGGCTCCAGGATAGAGCCATGGGGAATTTCACAGGTCATTTTTAGGGGCATTCGGACAGAGAGGTTCTAAGAACGCAGTTCCTATAACTACACCTCCCGAGTTTTGTTATAAGAACTACCCTTCGCCTTCAGTGTGTGTTCACACATGAGGGAGGACGTTGTTAGGGACCATGTGTGACGCAATCGTTGTGACAGTGACAAATTTATGCCCCAGCAGATCTAATACAAAACTGAGGTCTCTAATCTCTTTTATTCAAAGCTATTATAAAAGTTAACTTACCAGCTTTCCCTCATCACGGTCATATGTAACGGAACAGCCCCCCATTGGAAAGCTGCTCTACTAACGTCTTGTTTACCTTTTCGTCGAAGTTCACCCGGACACTTTAGTGGACGGACCGGGGTTCGTTCACTAAAGTGGCGCAGATTGTACTGACACAATTTGCAACTATATTTGGGTTTTCCATCTCTTTTATTCAAAGCTATTACAAAAGCTAACTTACCAGATTTCCCTCCCTTTCCCTTGTTTACCTTTTGTTGAAGTGCGCCCGGAACCTCAGTGGCCGGTCTGTCCACTAAAGTGTCCAGGCGGCAGCAGCAGATTCTACTGCTATACTTTGCAGCTGTGTTTGGTCATTAAATCAATATGAAAATAAGTGCTTTTGGACATTTCAAAATAGTTATCGATTCGGGACGTGCACCATTTTGATCGATTTAATAATGAATTGGTACACTCCTACTGTAAAAGTTCTTGTCATCATTACGATCTCGGTAAACAGGTAAACAGCTGTGAGACTTTTTAAATATGGCGGGGCTGGAAGAAGCGGAGTTCACGCAAGAGGCGCGGCTTGCCAGTTCTACCAATCACCAAACACCTACGCATTTCAGTTCCTATGGAACCCCGAAAAGTAGGAGCTAAAAAAGTAGTAGAAGCTAAAAAGGTTATAGGAACTGTGGTCAGAGGTCCCTAGTTCCTATATGTGTAACGGGGTGGTTCTTTTGTGATACCAGCGACTGCAAGAGGAGGGGAAAGAAAGAGACCATCGCCAGCAGATAGTGGTTAAAACAAATAAAAGCTTTATTAAATAAATAAATTAAATTAAACTACTAAACTAAAAGGTAATAAAATAATCCTAAAAGTCCAACTTAAAGTAGCAAATATTAAAAAAGGATAAAAGGGGCTAAAAGGCTTGCGGTGGTCGGCGTCTCTCTCGGCTTCCTCATCTTGGGCCAGTCCCGGGTCTATGGCGGCCACTCCTCCCGGCAGCTGCCCTCTTGGCCATAGGCTACCCAGGACTGCCCCTCTTATGGTTCTGGGCAACTGCTCCTCTGGCCGTAGGCCTCTGGGTGGGTCCACGGCTGCCCTCCAGCTTCTTCTGTCTGTCTCCGCCACCACCACTGCCATCTCTCGAGCCCCCAGCCAGGGGTGGACGTCAAGTCCCCCCCGGAACCCAGAAAACAACTGTTATGATGTCTTCCAGTCAGGTTTTAGACAGCACCACAGCACTGAGACTGCTCTGACCAAAGTCATGAATGACATTTGTCTGAATACTGATGCTGGAAAAATGTCAGTGTTGGTTTTACTGGATCTCAGTGCTGCATTCGATATATTTGACCACATTATATTACGCCAACAACTGGAGAAGTGGGTGGGTCTCTCTAGTTTTGTACTAAACTGGTTCAAAACGTACTTGGAAAACAGGAAGTACTTTGTGTCAGTAAGTAATTTTACGTCTGAGCAGACAAGGCCCTTTTAGACTGTAGGAACCTTTTGGAGTTCCTATAACCTTTTCGGGAACCAGGCCGTCATTTTTGCACATTCGGACATATGTCACAGGGTGAACAACCGGGTGCTGCCAGAGACTGGACTACTATGGACCCACTAGCTTGGTTTTTAGCATGCTTTTTATGTTTTTTGTGTGGTTTTACCTTTGTTTTTATTCCCAAGCTAGTGGGAGTTTTTAACAAACTGATTGGCAGCACCTGGGGAGAAGGACTCCTCCTCTGGCTTAATTGGAAGCAGGAAGATAAAAGCCAGTGTGCGGACAACAGAAAGGAGGACTGAGAGAGCTGAGAGGAGACCAGAGGGGATGGAGGAGGATGGGGTCCAGGACTTGGCCACAGGGATATTCTTTTGGCTGACTGGTTAGCATGCATGACTCTCACCCGGGAGTTTGGGATCAAATCCCGCCCAGGCCCTCCATTGCATACCTTGGCACACATGGGTTCTCTCCGGGTACTCCAGCTCCCTTCCACCGTCCAAAGCATGTTAGGTTTCTCAAAATTGTCCCTAGGAGTGGATGTGAGTGTGCATGGTTGTCTGTCTCTTTGTCTTGTCTCCCTCCTGCCAACACAGAGAGAATGAATTCATTCATTCTGCAGTCCAGACCTTTCATTGGTAAAAAACATTCAGAGCATCATAAAACTAAAAACCTCTCCTACAACTCCAACAACTGTTTTTCTCTCTTCCCAGATTTTTATACTACACAACACAACACATTACCCTGTTTAAATTTTTTACAGATGTGTTGCTGCCATCAAAGTCAAAATAAGCTAATTTTTTCCATTAAATGGTAAAAAAAAAAAAAAGTTCTAGTTTCTGCATATTTTGTCCTCCTTTTGAACTGCATGGTATTGTTTCTACATAAAAGTGAGGAGAAATTGAATACTTGGTATGGCATGAAAATAACATACAGTATAAGCTTTAATAATCATAGATATAACAACAATAATTAGATCAAATCATGCTTTGATGACTCCAACAAAAAGGGTCTCTGCTGTTTGGTTCTTCTTCTAGTTCTATTCTTGAAAAAATTAAGGTGTAATCAAATAAAAAAACTGCTTTTTAAAATAACAAAAGGATTAGCCCTGTTTGTGAAAAACAGCAATGGGCTCATAACAGTTGGATGAGTATTTGTTTTGGCTGCAGGCTGAGGTCAGAGCGATGACACGCGCCTTCTGATCTCCGTGTTTGCAAACATGTGGTGTTATCCAGCTACTGCAGTGGAACTGGGTCAATCTAAATACAGCTTTACTCACATGCACACACGACAGATGGTCTGAAGCAGTGATGTCATTGTTGTCATGGTAAAGTTTACGCTGACAGTGACCCCTGACCCCTCTGGCATTCAGTCAGAATCAACAACGTACTATGCTTCAATCACTGTGAAACAAGAATTTGTTAAATGTTTACCAGCCGTGAGAGCACGGTTGGTTTGTTTTTATTTCCAGAGACTGCTTGCGTGCCCCAAATTGAGGCATGCATGATCATCCATCTGCACCATTTTAACTCAGTAATCATGGATAAGGAGTTTAGTGGATTATCTATTTGATATGAAGAGTAATCAGGCAAGTAAATGAACAAGATTGACCATGAAACACAAAAGCTTAAATTTAAATGTGCAGTTCAAGCTCTAAATGACAAAAGGGAGATTTCGTATAGTCACAGAGTGCAAGAATCATCCAATTCACCCTCCATCCATCTGTTTTTTAATGCGGTTAAAAGGAAATCTACAGCAGACAATGTTGAGATATTGAAAAGAGTTTGACTATATAGAGAGGACAGAGCAGCACTGGGGTCTTCAGACCAGTCAGGAAGAACCCGTCCACAGAAGTCTCATGATTGCATGATTGATATCAGAGTTTTCAGAGCTTTACATCAGAGAATAACCCCCCCCCCCCCCTTTTTTTTTTGGAGAGCTTGGCCTTGTTTAATTGCCAGCAATATAAATTCTCAGTACTCAGATTTAAGATTATTATCTGCTTCAACTTGACAAAAATGAATAAAAAAGGAACATTAGTTTAGTTTCTCTGAGGAAAAGATAACAGCGGAAGCTTGTCTGCAAGATCTGATTGGGAACTGCAGTTCACTTCTTATTTATCTGACAGGACTGTTTCAATTAAGATTAGGAATTTCTCCCCACTGCAGCCCCAGTCATGACTGGAGTTCCTCAGGGATCAATTTTGGGTCAATTTTTATTTCACCATAAACGCTTCCCTTGGGCAGAGCCAAACCAAGACTTAAAGGAGCCCTAAGCCAAATTTGATTAATTTTCAAATTAAATTTAAAAAGATCATTTGTATTTGTGTGTGATTTTCTACCATGTGACGTGTCAGAATTAGTGTTGTGTCAAAGGTATCCATCAGGGGTAGAACTAGACAAGTTTCAGATACAACAGGGTTTGATCCCTGAAGAAGATTAACTGCCAGACCTTAATTTTGCTTCCACTGTCCACTCAAACAGGTTGAGTCTGACTGAGACATTACTTAAAAACTTTGGCTACAAAATAAAGACTGAAATGTAGTTTGAGGGCATCAAAAGCTCACCCCCGCTAAAACTTCTATTATCCAGTTTTGAACCCGAAGGTCCTGCAGAGGAAAATGCTGCTCAGCAGTCTAACAGTCTGATGCAATAACGTGTTCTGCAGTCTCCTGTCATGTCAGCTGATCTTTTCCATCGCTTGCCAGATGTCAGGAGATGTCTATGACTTGGGTGGCTGTTGCCTATAAATGCTCTGCACAGCTGTCTCACCTCACGACCTCACCAGTTCTCTGCTAGTCTGTGCTCTGCTGCTCAAAACAGTCCACAAAAGTGGCTGCAGCTTCATTTGTCTATAATCTAATTGTTAGGTAGTTGACAGAAGAAGCATGGAAATTTGGACTATGTACTGTGAGGACATGAGGAGGCAAGTTGGAAGTCCATTTTTGTGAATACTGATGGTTTTGTTTCTTTATTTACATGTTGAGAGTTGCAAACAGCAACAAACACAGTGGAGGAATCTTAGTGATTTTTTTTTTTAGTTCAGTCGTAATTCCACATTTGACTTAATTCTCAGTCCTGTCACCCTTTTTTTTTTAGAACAAAACAAAACAAAACCTTCAGCCAGTATGGTAACAGGTGTCTCCTCCTTTGTGTTTTTTGGACGTGAATGAGACCTTCATCCCATCTGCATATGGACACAATGACGTTCAACCCTCCCATGAATATTAAATGTATGAATCTATTGTAAAGCAAATGTCTGCTTCCCTCTTACCAGTCGCTTTTCAGCCATGTGTGTGTGTGTGTATGTGTGTTTTAGTTGCCCCATTAGGACTTTTTCTGAAAAAAAATTTTCCAGACTAATATTGTCTGATGGCAAAAGCTTTGTCATGATGCAGCAGAGCATCATGTCTCACTTGACAGTTAGCAGCCGATCATTGATCCCTTAATTCTTCACAAAATGTTTTTGCTATCACAACACAATGTTTTTAGGATCATTAGCATTGTAGCATCTTTGAGAGTGTGACGGTTTGATCATGCGGTTTAATGATAAACTGCTGACTGAATGCATTATTTATAGTTAAAATGAAGTGTGTATGGAAGGGTTCCTTCAGGTATGTCCTTTTAAAGTTATGATTATACGTGCTGGACAACAATTACAGTAAAATTATGTTTGATTAACCACAGAAAATCATGCAATAAATTACACTGGTATGCACAAAAATTGCAGGATCTTTTGTTTTGTTTTGTTTTTTATTAAAAGGTATCAAGACAGCAGGACATATTTCAAAGCTGTGTGGTGTGAAGCTGCCTTCCTTTTAAACACATCAGGAAAAATTTAAGCCATTAGGTTGAAACAGACAAGAAAAGGAGAATCTGAATCACAGATGCACTAAAATATTGGGAAGGAAGAAATGATTTTTCAAGAGCAAACAAACAAGACAATGGCATGCTCAGTCTGTTTGAAAGTTATTCAATGAGCACATTTTTACATATCATCTGTATTCAAAATGAAAACTTTGAAACCGTTATAAAGGTTTTATGTTCACTACAGTATTTGTTATAGAAGTTTGTTAAGAGCAGGAAGTCAACTCTTATAAAACTTGAAACCCTGAAACATTAAAACAAAATTAAATGATTTTTTTTAAATTGGCCTCCTACAATAACACATTTATTTATTAATTTTATGTTTGTGCACAGTACGAACAAACTTTTAGCAAAGACTTCAAAACTTTGATCTCAAATGCAAAAATACTTTTTCCATCTTCTGCACAATATTGGTCACTTTTACTCATTTGACTTGTTCATCAGAAGCACATGAGCCTGAAAAACGTATGCAGTTGTACTCTGATGTGAAGAGTTAGTATTATACCGAATCCTTAAGCTGTGTTGAACCACAGCTCTAAGCCACAGCAGTCTCATTGAAGATTAGCATATGTTTCCGGGTGTAGTGTAACATTACCAGCGATGCCAACTGGAGATTAATAACCACGACTGCTGCCACCATTTGATCTGGGACTGAATGACAACTAAACACTTTCTGGTTGACCCTTTAAGCCGGATGTAAGCATGTGATTAGTTGTTTCTCTTTTTTTCTAACCAACATAGAAAAACACTTTAGTATATTTTGGACCTTCTTCAAACATTAGTATGGACATGTGCTTATAAATCACATAAAACCAAATGTTGAAATGCAAAGCCACTGCAGAAAAAAATCTGACAGATGAATCCCAGTTAATGATATAGTGGTAATGGACCAGTGCATGTGGCCAGATGCACGCAAGCACAGAAGTATTTTTACAACTGGTTTACTTTATATAAGGTGAAAAGGGAGCAGAATACACCTGAAAGAGTAAATTATAATAGATTTTATGCTAAATTTGCTTTAGGTTATACTGCACATGTAAAGCATGTATAATAGATATTATTTTACAACACCATGCTATCAAATGATGATATCAACATGACCTTGATGAAACAGAAAAACACAAGACTCAAATCAGGAACCATACAATGGCCCCTCATCAAGTCAGAAAGGAACCCAGGGGACAGATGGATGGTTTGGTGCTGGCTGACAACCAGACGGCAACACTTTGTTGGTGCGCACTCAGTCGGATAACAACAACCATCTGCCCCTCCCTATTCTCCTCAGAGGCCAAAGGCCATAGGTTGCATGGGTCATCTGGAGACGTAAAACGGGCTGCAGTCATTTACATCAGCACATCTGCAGACATCACAATTATATTCCCTATTAAACGAGAATGTTAAGTAGATGTGTTGTTTTGCAACTGAAGTGTAAAGTGTTTATTATCCTATTTTCTTTTATATTAAAGTATTTCCACCCCCGAGGCCGCCAGCGTTTCTTTGTTTAAATCATCTAATTTTGTGCCAATTACTGCTCAACTCATGAAAGCAAAGAAGGCTTTGGTAAAACGTGGCCCTCATCTGCAGCTGACTTACATTTGGTCTCTAATGACGGAACATGTCAACGAGACATAGTCCATTTGCACTTTTTGTGGGGGGGGGGGGGGGGGGGGGGGGGGGGTGAATCAGCCAGTGTGTGTGCAAAATGGCCAGTGTGTTAATATTCAGTTGCTGGCATGTGTGATGCTGTGCAATAAAGTGAAATGCTGCTGGATCATGATGCCCCAGGAAGGAAAAAAGTGTGTTTTTTCTGCCTCTGGATGCTGGAAACGATGGCTCCAGGAGTGTGCAGAATGAATGTGAGTGTGCCATCAAAATGAGTCAGAAGCACAGAGTACTGTAGGTCTGTATGTATTTACTTAAATATAATTCAATTATTAACAAGTGATCTAGCCAGGCTGTTGGTACTTTTGAAAGTATTTTTCAAGGAGGAGTAGTTAAACATCCCAAAAAGTAAACAACAGGGGGCTGGTAGACAGTTATTCAAAGAAATTTTCTTTTCTTTGTTTTTTGTTTGTTTGTTTGTTTTGTTTTTTGTTTTCTTTGTTTTTTTTTGTTTGTGTGTGTGTTGTGTGTGTGTGTGTGTGTGTGTGTTTTTTTTTTTTTTGGGTGGGGGGGGGGGTTCATAATGTTTCTCAATAATATGTATGACATTTATATCTACTGCAGTGATATTTTTACATTTTATTTTTCACACAGAATATTTACTATTGTCATGATCTTCTTCATTTTATTTTATGTATTTATTTTTTTAATTAATTTCATTCAAGCAGGAAGTCTGTGGCATGAGGTCTTTATCCATGAACACTCCAAATAGGGAAATAAAAACCCCATTTTTCAGAAGATGCCTGATGACAACCACCTCGGTGCCTTAAGACTGGTACAATACAATACTACCACTACTACTACTTTCTACTACTACTACTACTACTACTACTACTACTACTACTACTACTACTAAATAATAATAATAATAATAATAATAATAATAATAATAAAAATAACAACTACAATAATAATAATAATAATAATAATAATAAACCTCTAATGTTTTTGAAGATCTGAAAATATTTTAAGCTGATCAATGCCTGTGTCTCAATATTAAAAAATTTTATAAATATCCTTTAAATATAGTTTTGTTATTCATGTTTTCTTTTTTGTGATTTTTTTTTGTAACATTAACTGTCTAACTCCTTACAATGGTCATTGTTCTGTGTGCCTTATAAATACACGTGTAAGAATAAATAAATAAATAAATAAATAAAAATCAACGGACGCTTGACTTTTACGTTTCTCGCGCTGGTAAATGACGTTGTTGTGGCTCGATGGCGCCATCTTGTGCCCACAGAAAGATGACTCTTATGTGGGAGGAGATTGAAGCTCCAAACAGCTGCACTTCGGACTTTATCATATCACAAAGTTAGCCGTGTTCATAATGCGCGCTGCTGTAAATTAATCTCTGCAGAGTCTGCTTCTCTGGACGCACATGTTTTGTGGAAAGTTTAACACCGGTGGAATCAACTTAAAGACGAATCTTCTACCGAGACCAGAGAGACGCGGTCTGAGGTATATAAACACACATGAACTGCGGGCAAATTGTAAGTTTTGGTGTACATGTTACTGACTTTAAATGGGCGTCATTGGTAGAAAATAGACTTCTGTCAGTGAAGAGTAACCATACGTTCCCGTTTAATGACTATGTATAGTAGTTCATGTAGTTCACCGGAGCAAAGTTCAGCATTATTCAGTCCACAGGTATCACGTTACGGTGTTTAACACGCACACACACACACACACATATATATATAAATATACATATAGATGTGGGAGAATGCCTTATGAAAAATCCCAGTGTCTGTATAGGGTTGTGTGAATTATAAACAGGTATCTTAAGTGTCACATAGATATAATATGTATGACTGGTGCTAAAGGTTTTCCAAATAAAACCAGTTACGTGATGAGAAATTTGTTTGATGAGATTAATTAGACTTGATCTGTATTGCACCTCAACACTGCTTTGAATAAGACCTGGAGGACATTGAACCCGCAGCAGAAGCTATAAAACTGTGTGTTTATGATGTTTGTATGAACAGTTCAGGATGGACAGGAAGCAGTGTTGTGTGAAGCTGTCCGTCCAGCCGTCCAGAGGGCTCATGGACGAGAAGTTTGTGGTCCTGGTCCAGAATGCTCTTCCTGGTCAACAGCTGACTGTCCATGCCTTCCATGAGTGTGAAGATGGCCACAGCTGGCACGCGTTCGCCCACTACACTGCTGATGCCACAGGGACTGTAAATGGTACACACATCAAAACCTGGATGTGGACAATGAATTTAAAAGGTGTGCAGGGTTGTAATGTTTATGCTCTCTACTTTCCAGTGTCAGAAGACTGCAGCGTGGGTGGGTCATACTCAGGAGTTGAACCGATGGGTCTACTCTGGAGCCTTAAGCCAGTTCCAGGCAGCAAACCTGGACTCAGGTCAGTCAGCTGTGCAGATACCAACTCGTACAGTGACCGTCTGTAATTATTATCAGAGCTAACTCTCCCTTTGTCCTTAGAATGAGGAAGAAGAACGTCCAAAATCCTATGGTGGTCACAATCTCAGTGTACCAGGGTCACCACACAGAGGGATTTGTTGATCGGGTGCTGCTGGCCAGTGTGATGGTTGAGCGTTGGTACATGGCGCCTGGCGTCCACAGGATCCCCGTCACCGAAGATGGACTCACTGCAACTCTCTTCCTGCCCCCAGGTAGAGCTAGAGGAAAGTCCAGGGAGAGATATGATGTTAGAGAAAAATGGAGAGAGGCCTTCCGTTGGGTTGGGATTCTTTCCTGTTGAGTTGCGGCTGTGTTTATGCTCTCAGAGCAGAAACAGACTATCAGAAATGTGATCAGCCATGTAGGCAACATGCCTAGCAAAGCTATTAAATATGAAACAAAAAAGTATAATTTCATTGAAAATAAACTCCCCTCTAGAGGGGAAAATATCTAAAGCAAAATTTATGATTAGCAAGCAAATTATTCCATCGCACAGATCAGAGGTGACAGTGTGAGATGATCCTTGGATGGAGATGAAGACATAATACTATTGAAAAGAATAATTTCTATTTACTTAGTGGTTCAAGAGCTCAGCTACACTAGTTGTAGGCTAGTGTCTCTAGGCCTCAGGACAGACCCTAACAGGGTTAAACCCCCTGGTATTCCTGCAGGAACAGCCAAAGTGTCCCACCTGAGACTCACTGGAATGCCAAAGAGTTAAAGGAGTGTATCATGCTTTTAAATGTTCCAAAAGTCAAATACAGGCATTAATAAGCTAGATATGTTCCCATCGTTACTATAGAAACTAATTTGGTGTTAAATATTAGTTTTTCGATGCATCTAATTTCCAACACGGAAGTAAGATGGCTGACTGTCCTGAACCGCGGAGCTCTCGACCAATTGCAGCATGTTTTACGCCCATTTCATGACGTCGCCCGGGAGAAAAAACTAATTATGAAGGGTGACAGAATAGTTGGTAGCACCGGCGGCGGCGGCTCTCATGTGGATGTTAGAGGTAAAAATTGATGGATAATTACCCGATCGACGGGATAAAACAGACCAGCCTGTTATGGAGCTGTATGCGCTCGACCCAGAGTCTGATATGGAGTTTGAAGTACACGCAGTACCACAGAAGTAGAACAGAGACCCCAGAAAAGAAAATTAGAGAAGAAATCAAAGGATAGGAGAAAGGATGGGGTTGGGGGGGGGGATGGGTAGAGTGGGTGGTGGTGTGTGTGTGTGGGAGGGTATATAGGGAGAGGAATCAGGATAAAGATTAAAGAAAAAAGCAAGGAAAAAAAATATTTTAGTGATTGATAATGAAGAAGGAGTGAGGAGAAAGATAGAGAGGGTTGTGGGTTTTCCCTCAAGATGAAAAAAATAATCAATAGTTGAGGCAATATAAATAATAAAAAAAAGTGCCGTAGATAATAGATAACGATGAAGAACGTACTGTATTTTCCTGATTTGCAGACGAGAAAAAAAAAAAAAAAAAAGGAGAGAAGATTCTTGGACTAGGGTTAATGTCTGTGCTGTGGGGCTTGTCGGAGGAATGTGGTGGTTTAGGGGGGGTGTCTGGTGGTAGAGGGGGGGTGTGTGGGGTGGGGATGGTTGGGGTGGGGGGGGGGGGGGGGGGGGGGGGGGGTGGGGGGGGGGGGGGAAAAAATAAAAAAAAAAAAAAAAAAAAAAAAAAAAAATTGGGAAAAAAAAAGAGAGGGAAGAAAAAGAATTTAATTTAGGGGGGGCTTTAAAGTATGTATAAAGTCACGTTAGAATCGGTTGACTTAATCTACAAATGATGAGAGGAAAGCAGCTTTCGCTCCCCTTAATATAACAATGGGGAAATACAGGCACTGAGCATGAATGGAAGAAATGTTTAGAGATGCGGTCTCGTGTTGCTTAAGTTAACTTTTCGTTGATGCACATAGAGGGAAATTCCACCACTTTTTGAGGGCCTTGACCACATTAGACCTGGTCCTTCTGAAAAAATACAAGATTAAGGATGCTCAAATCTGGACTGTGTGTTAACCCCTTAACAGGCCCCCCTGTAGGCAAAAACGCCTACAAAATGCATACCCGAATTAAATTAGCTGCTGCTCTTGAACCCTTTGGAGTACATGCAAAAGCTTGGCCTCTCTGTAAGGATAACACTCTGACTTTTCACTTTGAGCTTTCAAATTCATTGTAACTTTAACTAGCATGTAGTTACTTAATTTGGAACACACAGTAATCAAGCTTTTTTTCCCTCGCCTGAATTTTTTTATTTTTACTTTTTTTTATTTTACAAAGCCCACCCACCACGTAAGGTAGAGTTTGGTGGACATTATTGGTGGAGGAGAGACAATAGATCCACCCAGTTGATCAAATGAGACGTCAATCAAAAGGGATGCCTCTTCGACATGAGACGTCAATCAAAGGGGATGCCTCTCCTGGTCCGTCAGACGCTGTAGTATTGAAATATGATACATTTAACAGAATTTATAAGACTTTATATTGAAAATATGTAAAAAAAAAAAAAAAAAAAAAAGGCCCATGGACGGGTTATCACAGCAGATAAGTTGCTTTGAAACAGAGTGGGCTGTAATCTAAAAAAGGAAATGCATAAATTATCTGTTTTGTGTTAAAGCAGAAAATCTTGAGGGAAAACAATTCCATTTTTTTTTTTTTCATTTTATTTGTTTTGACCACTTGTTCTAGATAAGCAACATTTAACACCAGTCAGATGTTTGGACACTTACTGATTAAATTTGAATGAATGTGTGTGTCCAAACCTTTGACTGGTACCGTTTGTTTAATCCTAACTCTGTTGAGGACTGTATCTAAAGGACAAATGAAGGTGTTGCACTTATCTAAGACTTATCTAAAGAAAGATCTGTCTCAGGCTCTTAGATCTGGTGTTGTAAACTTTTTTTTTATTTGTTTGACAACATATCCTTTTATAATCTGTTCCCTTCACTGCACTCTCACTGACCTGACCTTTGCTCTAGCTTTCATCCTCCGCTATGAGGACTCTCAAAGTTTGTTTAGACTCCTGGCCGCAGTGGCAAAAAGCTCTGATCATATATTACATCTGTACTTCCAACACAGCTTTTAATTATTCGTATTGCAGTAGTTAACTTGTTGTCAATGTTAACTAAAGCTGAATAACACCACTGACAGTATAGTCAAGGTTAACTGGTAGGCACAAAAACTCTGGCTGATTTTTAGTCCTGGTTTGTTGTGTATGTTGCTACAACTTTAAAACATCAGCATGCTAAATAGCTGTGGATGTCTGTGGAGGATCAGTAAGCCTTCACTCAGTTTAGTAAACTCATTAGTAGTCTAACATGGAGTGATGAACACTATGGAAACTGAACAAGAGAAAAATAAAGGCCCAAATGTGGCAGCTATAAATCTACGTCCCATCTTCAAACATCTAGCTTGAATCATAAAGCCTGCAGATGATGATGATGATGGTGATTATTAGTCTCACTACCTCTGTCTCCACGATCAATACCACTACTACTTTCAACATCCATGCATGTACTCTAATTATTAACCATACACAAAAAAAGTTATGATTATTACCTGATCTCCCTCTGGATTTTACTCATCTCTTCTATGTAGACTTTTTCTTTTATTTATTCGTTAACTCGTTTACTTTGCCAACCCAATGTTTTTTCTGTTTTCGCATAAGTATCTGACGTGCTTATCTTTACCATATCACGCCCCCTCACCTTGTATCACTTTTGTTATGTATACATTATCACAAAAAAAATAAAAAATAAAAGCCTGCTTTTAGTTAAAGGAGCATGAAGGAGAGAGGAGTCAGCCCATCTTCAAACTGATAACAGAAAGATATATTGTCAAAACAAACAGAAAACTAGACATAATACAGTCACACCAAGAATGTATTCTTATGTTAAAGGTTTACATTTTGAAGCTAAAGGCTACTTGGAATGTGGCCCCTCAGAAACAATTGTAAAAATGATTTAAAATCTCAAAGTTTAACAGCTGGAGCATATTTCAGATGAAGGAAGTATGTGGAGGGGACCTCAAAAAACCCTTCATCCTCTTTTTAGATGTTTCTGCAAGATTGTTTTTATCAATGAAAGGTGCTTTACAAATAAAAGTCATTATTATTATTACTATGTTAGTGGTTGTTTCTGAGCTGCAAACCAAACGTCAGGCAGAGCAAAGGAGAAAGCCGTCATTTCTTTGTAAATCCTGAGGTTTTTAAAATGATTATTATTTCTTAAAAATGAACTTTTAGCTACAAGTGACAGTTGTTAAAACACAAGATTGCTTTGAAGTTTGCTCTGAAAGCCAACGTGACTGACCTGCAGGATATTGTGAAAACGTAAAGATGGGTTTTTGTCCTCATGACTTGTTTGAAGGTCCCGGACGTTTCCCTGGTCTCCTGGACCTGTGGGGGGGTGGAGGACAGTTGGTGGAGTACCGTGCAGCGCTGCTGGCTTCTCATGGAATCGCCTCACTGGCCCTGGACTACCTGACATGTAAATACACTCTGGAAACTGGGAAGCTAGTGGAAAACCAGTACTTTGAGGTGAATACGGTAGACTTCACATTTTGTGTCTTTGTTCTAAAAGGAAATATAAAACATTAAGTCCTTTTTTGTGGCCTGTTTTGTTGGTGGCTTCTGAAATTTTTGTTTTGTTTTCATCTGTTTTTCAGCTACTGTGTGTCAGTATTTTTGTCTGCTTCTTCCACATGATTTATGCAATTTTATTAATTTCATTTGACCAGGAGAAGGCTCATTGGCCACGTTCACATGGAAAAAAAAATTCATCTTTCTAACTGAAATCAGTCTGATCAGAGATTCCTGCTGACATGTTTAAATGAACGCTCGTGATCCGATCAGCTGTGCCTTTACATGACAGAAAGATTTAACACGATTGTAACCCTTTTGGCATGCTCAGTGCAATCATGAAAAGGTTGAAAACCAGCCCTTTTGGTCAGATTTAGATTTCTATCTGATCACATCAGCTGATTTGTTTACATCTCACATGTTTATACTAATTGGACATGGCTAGGATCAGAAGTACTCCATGTCAACGCAGCTATAAACATTAAACATCTCCTGTCTGAGAGTTTTGGACAGGACAAGAAAAAAAGAAGAAAAAGAAAAAGAGATTAAAAATCTCTCTCAAGATTTTCAGTGACACAGTTAAACATTTACAAACAGATGATGGATGTGTGACAAAACATCAAGCAGAATAGCACTGCCCGTACCAAAGTGCCTTTTCGATCGATATTTAAAAACGAGGTATCGATCTATTTTACTTACAAAATCTCGCGAGATTTCATCGTTCTGTTACAAAATCTCACAATATTTTGTGAATTATCGTGAGAGTTTGTAACAGAACGATGAAATATCGTGAGATTTCGTTAGTAAAATAGATTGATACCACATTGTTAAATGTCAATATATCAGCATATGAAAATATTGCAAAATGTTTGTGAATTCTTGCAAGATTTCGTAACAAAACAATGAAATATCGTGAGATATTTCTCAGCATATGAAAATATCGCCAATTTTCATGGATTCTTGCAAGATTTTGTAACAAAACAATGAAATATCGCGAGATTTCATTAGTTAGATAGATCAATACTGCATTTTTAAATGTCAATTTGGTATCAGCATATGAAAATCTTGCGATATTTCAGTGTATCGATATTTTTTCCCCCACCTCTAGTCTTTAGAAGTTTTAAAGTCTAAGTTTTTGAAGAAGTTTTGTTTTTTTTTTTTTTTTTTTTTTTTTTTTTTTTATAGACCTTAGAAACAGCGGGCTGATTGGTTAAATATCAGTGGGGTGGCCGATGTCCAATACGGAGTTTTAAGGCTGATGTAGGCCGATTGGGGGGCTGATTATATTGTGCATCCCTAGCCAAGACATGTTTTTAAAAAAAAATTTCTCCATGCAATGAACCATCAAGTGGAGGCCCTCCCGGTAACCTGGGGCCCCATGGAGCCTGCGTGATCTGCGTGTATCAAAGGGCGATGCTGAAGCAGAACATCTAAACAGATGTATATGCCTCCAAAGCTTCCAGTGAGACCAGGCCATGAAGTTTCAAAAGTTTTGTCGTTTATTCCAAGCAAACAGAGCAGCATACATGAAGGCCCTCTCCTGTTCCTTTAGTTTTTAGTTCTTGCATGAATACTCTGCACACTGCACAGCATCTTTTTTCAATTTTCTATGCTGCACAATATTTAAATAACTGTCTTGTTAATTTTTCCTTTTCTTTGATTGAAAATTCAATAAAAAAGATTGTTGATTCTAAAAATGAAAAATCTGCAGACGGGTGCTGCAGCAACCTGCAGTAGCTCAACGTTAGAAATTTAAAAAAAGACTAAGCTAATCTTACTAATGGTTGTTTAACTTCAAGCATCTAAGGAAAATTTGTCGGCAACTCTTCAGTCACATAAAACCCAGAGGAAATTAAAACATGGCTGGCTGCTTTATGTCCACTACACTAATTTCAGATTTGAATAGTCTGATATGTAGCTTGTAGATCAAATCTGGCCTAACTTTGTTTTCTGACATGTTTTTCTCCTGCAGACGGCCTACAAATACCTGCAGAAGCATCCTCAGATCATCGGCAGCAGGATCGGGATGTTGGGTCTTTCTTTAGGCACCAGCATGACCCTCAAAATGGCGGTCTACTCAGAAGTAGCAAAGGTAAAAGCCCGTCTGGTTAAAGTCTGTTTTCATTGTGTTGCTTTTCTAAAAGAAACAGGAACATTTTGGGATATTTTTTTCCTGACTTAGAGGTAATGTGACTCGTGACAGTAGTCTTGGTAAGGAGTCTTTAGGCCAGGTTGCTTTAAACTTTAGGTTTCCACTAGGGATGCATGGAAAATTCGGCCACCAAAAGTTTTCGGCCAAAAATGACCCAAAAGTGCATTTTCGGTTTTCGGCCGAAAGACATAAATCACCGAAACAACACGGCCGAAACTTGTGATGATGCAACAAACAGCGCATCCAGCACGCAACTTATGAACTTTGTGTTTTTATGTGAAAATATATTTAATTTCACCGTCTTTCAGCAGCCAGTCAGTTATAAGCCTGTATATTATTATTTGTTGTAATAGTCCTACAGAAAAAAAAATGTAAAAGGCATTATGTAATGTACACGAGCGGAGTCAAACTAAATATTTTATTTTGAATTTTAATCTATAGTGTACATTCTCTAATGTCAGGGGTAAATAAATATTTTGATACTTTTATACTTGATTTATTGCAATGATTGATTTTAGTGAAGTTAGTACACATCGTAGCTAAAAGTGCTACGGTTCTAATACTTGACATTTTTTTCGGTGTTCGGTTTTCGGCCTTGGTTTGTTCATTTTTTGTTTTTGGTTTCGGTCAAGTATTTTCATTTCGGTGCATCCCTAGTTTCCACCTCAGCTGATCTTGTCATGTTTTGTCTTTTATGTGTCTCCCAGCTCAGATGTGCTGTCTGCATCAGTGGGAGTCATGTGCAGCCGGTTGAGGGATCTGTGAAACAAGTACTGGGTTTCTTTAATACGTAAGATTGTCTGCTTTCAGTTACTTGTTGAGTTCTCATAAAGCTGAAGTGAAACACAAATTTCTAGAAATTTGATTAGAAAGATGAAAGGATGAAGAGATGAATTTCTTTCAAGCAAGTCTGAGCTGAGTCATCAGCCAGACTAAGAAAGAATCAAATTTGCAGTCAAATTTATTCACATAGCACATTTCTAACACCTCAGGCAGCCCAATGTGCTTTACAAACTAAAATAAATAATTCAATACATTGAAGAGTTATAAACAACACTAAAAAGCATTTTGATAAATTAAAAGCAATAAATGTTTAATTTAACTTGTGCCAAAAGCCAGTCCATGAAACTGTTAACATTAACCCCTGAGTAATGTGGTGATACTACAATGGGTGGGCTCTGGGAATGTTACTAATATTAAATGGTAAACAGGAGAAACCATGTGTTAAACTGGCAACATCACACATGACCATCCAATTTTGTTATCTGTTCTTAGTCCTGTTATCATAATTTCTTTATCAATAATTTGTATTATATAATTGAGTGGGATGAGTCTTCAGTTGAATTTTTCAATGGGCAAAAATACTTAAATGGAGAGTTAATTTGTCTTGTCCTTTTTCTCTTTTTGCTGATTTTGAAATTGATCCAATCTGTGTCTCAAAACCATGATCCAACCAGAACTGTGAGTTCACTGATCTGTTGCATCACTCGTGTCCTTAGACTACTCCAGTGTCTGGAACTTGCTACTCCGTCACCTAAAGATTTGAGTTTCTTCGTTGGCGTGGATTAAATCAACTTTGAACTGGTTGTTTATGGTTGGTTGTTATTTCATTAATGTTTTGTCCAGCAGAAACTCTGGGAAGGCTCGCTTCACTGAAGAAAATGAGATGGTTTGGCGAGATCTCCTGCTTCCCATTCCCTCTGACCCTTCTCTCAAAGTGGATGTGAGTACTATCAGAGCCACAGTTTCTTTCTTTTAGTATTTAAAAAAATATTTTATGTTATTTTTATTTTTGATGGTAGTTTTAATAGAAATTCTGTCTACAGTTGTTCAAATGCACCACCTTCATTTGGAGGGAACGTGTCAAAGAGGATTGAACACAAAATGTAGTGAAAACATCCCAGTTTAGTATTGTGTTTTTTGGCTTGTATGACTTTCAATAACTGACAAATCATATTTTTTCTCATGAAAAACAAATAATTAGACTCAATAAAAATGAAAAATCTAGGCCCAAACTTTACAATCCAACTGTATAGTGTAATTTAGAGGCTATAAGTAAATCCACAATGAGTGGTCCATGATAATGTGATTATTTATCACATTTTTAGAATAAAAAGAAAAAGAGATAACTATCAGTACTATGTTGCCAATAGACCTTTGGACCCTGAAAATATGATGAAGCTTTTTCCTGTCAAACCGTCAGCCAATCAGATAGTTTAAATTGATGGTATTGTCCAATCAGGAGCAGCCAAGATGAAGTTTTTGGTGCAAAAGTTGGAGTTGGTTTTGTGAAGATAATAGGTAAATAGTAACATAAATAACAGTAAATAACAAATGTTACCTCAAGGAAAACATGTAAATCGTTTCTGTTGTGGGTTTCAATCAATGTGAGTATTTTTCTCCTAAAAGCGAAGACTTGAGAGAATGATATGCAGATAAGAGTTGGTCCCTGTTGATCTGTGTGTTCTTTCTACAAAATACTGCTAGTAGTAACGTGTTTTGTTGTTTTGGTTTGCCTGTATGGTTTTAAGAGTTCATCTTTGCAGCAGCAGCAGGTGATGATGATGCGGCTGACTGTTTGTCTCTGTGCAGATGGGGCGTCTCCAGTGTCCGCTGCTGCTGGTTGTCGGTGAGGATGATCAGAACTGGTGTGCCTACGAGTCTGCAATGGATGTGAGTTTATTGACTGTGATCTTCCTGTTTTTGAGGCGGTGGTGGAGAATACTGGTTGCAGCTGCTTAAAAGCTCATTGTGATGCATACATCCAGTATGATGCTCTGTGTTTGGACTAGAAGAGCATTTTACACACACTGTTGTCACTGAAGATAATTTCATGGAACCCAAGAACAAAGAAAGTATGGATGATGGGAAATCTGTTGCCTCATTATCAGGTCAGACTGACCAGGGGTCCCATTTATAAAACTGTGCATAGGATCTTTACTAAAAGTGTACGACCACCCAAAAGCAAAAGTTTGCGTACGCCAAAAAATATTTAGATTTATAAAACTCTGCATACGCACAGATTCTAGGAATTTCCCCTTTATAAATCGTGCTCTTCCTGGAAGTTTGCGCAGGTGAATTTGGCTCATATCCCGCTCCCTACACGCCCACTTTCTCCCATAAATGGTCAAGGAGGTTTCCTCCCTCCAGACTGCCCACCGATGCTGTGCAGCGTCAGTTAAGAAATGTTGACGTTATTCATGTTTAATCATTTAATTCTTGGCATTTTGAAGGTGTGACGGTATAGCTGTGGCAGGTCGCCAGTGAATGCAGAGGAAACAAACTGCTTCTTCACATTGTCTCTGTTGTGGTTTGAGAGGGGGCTGGACTTGCAGACAGAGCACGCCTTGGTCTGTTTTTGGTTGGGAGGAAATAATGACTGTAGGATTAAGCTACATGATAGGCTGTAATGCAAAAATGAAGGGAGACTGTTTTTTTTTTTTTTATCGAATCTTCTAGCGGGTCTCCTTTTTTCTGTCTATCGCAGGCACGTCTATTGATCAATACATATCATCATCGAATTATCGTCCAGCCCTAGTTTAAAGCGGCAACAAGGTCTTTAAATTTTTTGGGAAGGTCTTTAAAAGTCTTAAAAAACATATTGAAATTTACTTCAGGATTCCTGCATATACCCTGTAACATCTTTTCACCATGTACTCTTTTTCAATATATATATATATATATATATATATATATATATATACACTCACATTGTTTATGTTTATTATATGTGATTTTTGCATGTTTACTTTTGTCTGTTTTTCTAATTAACTATTTATCTGAACAATCCTTACAAGTCTGTTGTGTCTGTATTTTATCTGGCATATTTACATGGTGAATCTCATGTCAATTAGTGTGCGTTGTCCCATTTGAAATAAATCAGTGAATTTCAAAATGAGCATCGGGATGCGGAAGAGGAGGGATGTAAGTGACTTTGAAGATGGCATGGTTGTCTTAGTATTTCAGAAACTGCTGATCTACTGGGATTTACACAAAATATCCCGCTTGCAGCAGTTGTCTGGACCAAAATGTCTTGTTGAGGTCAGAGAAGAATGGGGAGACTGGTTGATTTCCACTTACTTGGTGATCAATTGTCCTTTATTACTCATACTTTGTCTGGTGAAATTTTGTTAAGATTTCAAGTCTTTTGATTTATGAAAATTTGTATAATTTTTCCACTGATTCCTCTTGGAATGGTTAGTCTGTCAACTATAACAGACTGAGCACTCCTGTGTTCCTATGAATGTCAGAAATATCTACATCTGTGATTTCTGTGACCACTGTTTGTCTTTGTTTGTTTGTTTGTAATGTGTTCACTTTGTTAAGGAAAAAGCACAATAAAAATATTATTCAAAAGAGAAAAAAAAATACTGAATCATCTCAGGTGTTTTGGAAATGATGAGGCCAAATGACAACAATAACAGTCCCTGTGACAGAAAGTGTTCTATACTTCGGATGAAAAGGATCTGCTACTAAAGTTTCTGTGTACAGTATTTCATATTAAGGCTCTGAGAACATTTGGGTCCAACTTTCTACTGGAAGAGTGAGAACTGATGGAGAAACTCCACCCTGCAGATGTCTCGCCCTAAAACCAATCAACAATGTTTCTTTTTTCCAGATGAAGGAGATGATGGAGCGAGCAGGAAACAGCCATCTGCTGACCATCCTGTCCTACCCAAACGCAGGTCACCTGATTGAACCCCCGTACACGCCACATGCCCGAGCTAGCTCTTTCAAAACAATTGAGACACGTCAGAAGGGTACGTTCACTTTCAGACAGTGGAACTCTCTCTAAAGAGCATTTTAAGGATGTTAAAGGGTTAAATCTGCATCATGGACTCTTACACTGCACTTTTCTTATTTGCAGTGATGGCTTTGTGGGGGGGACAGACGCCAGAGCATTCTCTAGCTCAGGAGGACTCGTGGAGGAAGGTGTTGATCTTTCTCAGGGAGAATCTGTACGGCGGCACAGGCCCTGGAGCATCTTCACTTTCCCACCTGTAATAAAGATGGCAGCTAATGCAAAGTGCAAGACGATTTTATCCCAAAAACAATCTGGAGTGACTCTCACCAGAAGCACTTCAACCGCTGTCAAGATGTTATTGAATTATCTATTAATTAGTTATTAATCAAAATACTGTCACCTTTTCTGTGGACCACTTAATCATTCCTCCAACTGAATTCAGGATATACATCCCTGTTTTTATTCTATTTCATGTCAAACTGTTTCATCATGATTTTAATAAAATGTTGAATAGATTAATGGTGATCTTGGAATAACGCAGCTGCACATCAGCAGGTGTGAGTTGTGTTGTGTTGGAAATACACAAATAATCCAAGCAGTGACTGTAGGTCCTCTTCTTGCCCTTTATAAGAGCTCGGACTAGTCTGAAAGTGGATCTCTGGACAAAGAGCAACTTAGGGCACCGGGACTCAGTGGGATGCAGGGTGGGGCCATTGTGGATCAGGTTTGTTTCCCTCAGATGTCATCAGATTGGTAATGGAAAGGGTTAAACAAATTTTCATGTTTTTAATGCCTTCCTAAGCCCTTTTTGCAGGCCCACTGCAGTCCTGCTGGGGGAGTAGAGTGCTGTTTCCCTATTCCCCTATTCCCTATCATAGTAGAATACCAAGATGCAGAGTTGCCCAGCCAACTGTTGAACTGCAGCAGGAGCAGCGCCCCAACTTCAGCCTTACCCAAATAACAGCTGTTTACAAAGTGCATCATATTAGTGGTATGCTTTTTGATTGATCCTCAGATACACCCACAAACTCTAAACCCACATGTAACACATTATTATCTATCAATAAAATATTTGGTCTGACAGAGCATTAGGTTGTGTATGGAGAAATTCGGTTCATTTGGCTATCTCACCCTTTTAAGCATCAATCTGATATCTTCACATTCCTCCATGGAGACACTTTGTTGTGCCTTAATAATTTTTTTCTTAGATGGTTAATGGCCCATAAATCTGCTGTTACTGAGTGGTAGAGCCCACCACTGTAACTATGTTTGTGGTCTAAAAACATAGTTACAGTTTTGCAACTGAAAGGAGTAAAATGAGGAAGATGGCTGGTACTGGTTTCCGGAAGATGGCAATGAAAGGGGGGACTGATCTGTGTGTTGGTATCTGGATGATGGTTGTCCAGTAGGCCCTGGTAGGGTTGATGGCCTTTCAGCGGTGAGCCCAGGCAGTATCTTTGGCTCAGGTTTTATTTTTAATGTAAAAGAAAATAACTGTACTGGAGGTTATGGGGCATAACACAACTCTTGGCAGAGGTTGGTGGCGTTCAGTCTGGCTTCCTTGGGAGCTGGGGCCACACGTTCCCAGCTGCAGATCCTTAAAACCAATTAGCTGAAGTGCCCCACCTCCAAGCCATCTCACCAATGGTGCCTTCAAGGCTTCAGGACAACAGAGTGCTACCAAACACAGTCACCCCAAACATTGTCTCCTCCATAAAACCAGTACATACATCAAAAAGGTGCCACAAACTATTCCTAACATTCCTAACACCTGCCCTCAGATAACTGGAGGCAACAAAGCTCATAAGCTCAACTATGGTTTCTGTTCTGAATATTACTTAGTTATCACCATGTAGTATAAATCTTTTAGTTTTGTTTGTAGTTAGTTGTCATGTTTTACTTTACTACAGAGAAGAAAAAACTGACCCACAGCATCAGATCAATGATCTCTTGCATCAAATCTCGCTGAGTCTCTGCATCACTGTGGGAGGATGCCAAACCAGACAACAGAAAACACAGACGCATATACTTGACTGTGATCTCTGGCTTTTTGTTTGATCTGAGAAACTGAGGGAAGATTTTAGGGTCTCACCTGGTTGTCTGAACCTGCTGCACCTTTTCCTTCATGGTGTCATCCGACTGGTCAAGCCAGGGTGTGATGTCAGCAGGCTCCTCAACTACTGTACAGCCTTTTTCAGATGAAGTCTGGATTCCAGTGCGGCAGCCCATATTCTGTTCGTCACTAGACACACACACAGTCCCATCAGTCTGAAAAATGTCCCATATTGCCTCAGTTCCAAGGAAAACATGTCTAAAGGAGGTCAGTGACTATCGTCCCATTGCTTGGACTTCTGTGCTGACGAAATCAGAGGAAAAAAATTATTCCAGCTTTGCTGTCCTAGTCAGTTCAGTGCAAACTCAACCCTTATCAGCTCGCCTACAGGGGAGGGCACAGGACTGAAGATGCAGTTGCTACACCTCCACCTTGTGTCTAAACATCTGGATATGACAACAAAATCATATGCCGAAGTGCTGTTCATCCACTTGTCCTCCACCTTCAGTACAGTCCAAACAGACAAGTGGCAAGTGGTATCAATACATTTCAGTGGTGCATACCAGTGATGCGTATCTCGATGGTATGCACATTGAGATGCGTATCTGCTACAGTAACTCTGAAAATTCTAACTTTCAACAAATGCTTAATTTGTATTACCATATACAACATTTTTCATTCACAAATGAAGGTTTGCAAATTAAATGCCTTATATTACAAATTTTCTGTTAGAACTAAATTATCTGATTGCGTCCCTCAAATTGATTAATTGTTCAAATTTTTCCAATTTAATCATATTTTTTAAAATCTTTTTTCTTTTCTTTTTGTAGATTCTTTTTTTTGTATTATTGTATTGTATTCTTTTCCTCAAACTATGTATCTCTACTTCGCCCATCTTGCTTTAAGTTTTTCTGATTGTCTCACATCAGAGTCTTAATAGGGTACATTATATCTTGTCATTGCTTCTGATGTGCTCCTTAATGCAGACCCTTTTTGTTTTGTACATTTTTTTCAACAAAAGAAAAAAAAAAAATCAGCCTCATCTGAGTTCACAACAAAGAAATTCACAACAAAGTCCTTTCAACTCCCTTTTAACAGGAAGGAAAAACCTCCAATAGAACTCAGGGAAGGCGGCCATTTGCCTCAACCGGTTGAGGTGGAGAGGACAGGACAGAGATATTAACAGGCATCACACTTTTTAGTCAGGGAGACCTGCTGAGAGAGAGAGAGAGAGAGAGAGAGAGAGAGAGAGAGAAGAAAATCAAGTAAATCAAAAGAAGTGCTCAGTGAATCGTTGGATGTTATTCGGCAGTCTCCGTCTTTAACAGCATAACTTAGGGATGGCTAAACCAGCCTATAAGATCAGTCCCAAACCCACACTGAGCTGGTTCCATAAGCCTCATAAACTTCAGAAGGAGGTTCTCTCTGACAGCAAAGCCCATGGAGGTTTAGATTTTTTGGACTTCACAGACACTGTTAACTCTTTTAGAGTTGGTTGTATCAGGAGGTGTCTTATTAATGCGAACTCCCTATGTTTGTTTATCCCCAATTATATACTTAAGCAAATGGGTGGTCTTTCCTTTATGTTAAAATGTAATTACGCCCCTAACAAACTGCCAATCACATTATCTAAATTTCACCAGCAGTGTCTTCTTGCTTGGAAGTTGGGCTTCATACACAACTTCTCTCCCCATAAAACTCTCATCTGGAACAATATGGACATAACGATCAAAAACAGATCCCTCTTTTTTTCCAAGATGGTTTAATAATGGAATTTGTAATGTTTTGTCTTTGATGGATCTGGCTCTATGCTATCATATGAAAACTTTCTGTCACGTTACAGCATTCCAATCCCACTTAAAGAATTTAACTCTCTTACAAAGGCGATCCCTAAAGGGCTAACTCAGCTTGTCAAAGGTCACCTTTCTTTTGGCACTGACAATATAACACAACATAAACTACTTTTGAATGGTATTGATGTGATGGACAGAAGATGCAATAACAAGCATATTCGCCAGATCTTTCAACTCAAAAAGATTACGCCAAGAGGGAAATTCTTTTGGAATTCCTTGATAAAGAACATCAACTGGCAGAAAACTTGGCTTTTACCTTATAAATATTGTATCTCAAACAAGGTAAAGGAGGTTCACTTTAAAATTCTTCATAAGATATACCCTGTGAATGTCATTGTGTCCAAATATACAGACATCAACTCTGCTTGTTCCTTTTGTGATGATAATGATGAAACACTGTTGCATCTCTTTTTCGACTGTGAGAAAACCAAAGTATTTATCAATGATTTAAACTGTCACCTTTTTTACTCTACTTTCCACCTTACTGTAAAAGATTTTCTCCTGTACTATGAAAACTGTGCCAATAAGTCACTGGAATTTTGTTGTGAACGTTTTTATTTTACAAGCTAAATTCTTCCTCCATAAGCAGAAATGGCAAAGAATAAATCCTTCTTTGAACTCACTCTTCCGCTCGCTTAATTTGGTAAAGAACAACCAAAATAATGACAGACTTTCAGCTCTTCAGTTTTATCAAGATAATTTTCATTCCTCTATTTTACTTTCTTTTGTCTTTTGTGGGGTTTTTTGTGTTTTCTTTTTTGTGTGTGTGTTTTTGTTTTTGTTTTGTTTTTTGTTGTTGTTGTTGTTGTTGTTTTACTTTTTCCCGTGTCTATATTGTCTATATGTGCATTTCATCACTGTCAACGAGTTACATTGCTGCACATTACATTTTGTCTATGTAATATTGTTACATTGTTTCAATAAAAAAATTTGGGGAAATTAAAAAAAAAAAAAAAAACTAAGAAGAAGAGTAGACGTTTGTTCTTGCTTTGGACTACAAGTCCCACAAATAGGCTTGAGTACATGACGTAATTTACTTTCAACCTATACCCGATCGCGTCTCGGTCACGTGACCAGCACCGCAGCAGATTTGAATTGTTTGCGAGGTGTGTACTTGTTTCACAGTTTGAATGCAGGGTCAAATTAATGTCCAGAAGAACTAAAGGTTTGTGGAATTAAGTTACTTAGACTGTAACATAGTTTAAGTATTGTTAGATGTTGTATTACATAACTGGTTTTAAATTCGTGCCTGTTATTGTGTGACGTAGCTGTAGTTATAACGGGCTAGTAGGCTAACGTGTAGTTAGCATGGTCTCAAGTCTTAGCCGGAATTACATTTCTTGTGGGTGTAACGTTTGAGGTAAACTTCAGACTCTGTTTATTTTAAGTGTTTATTTTCATTGTTATTAATATTGTTGTTATGATTTGATGTAAGACCCCATTTATTGTTGCAGATTTGATCTGGATCAGTCTGTTCACAGAGAGGTGCAATTTCCAGGATGGATTCACAAGCTAACAGTGGTAAATTCACCTAGCTCCATTTAGCATTCATGCCTTGCCATGTTTCTTTTAACTGGTTTAAACCATGCTTGTGTAATTCGTCTCCCCTGTGCAGATCTGTTCTTTCTGCAAGATGAGAAGTTTGACTTTGATGTTTCCCTTTCACCTGCCAGGTAAGACGTGCGTGATAGTTGATCGAAAGCTGTCAGGCAAGAACAATTATTTACAGAAATAGTGATTATTATGCCAAGCTGTTTCTACAGTGTCGTGTTTGATAAGTAACTGATCAGATAAAACCATCATGCATAGGCCTCTGTCTTTGCTTCTACAAATGGTCGTTTCCACCTAATTTTATTTTGTGTTTTAAAGCAGAATTATAGCATAATAAAGTAAGTCCCATGAACCAGTCTGATGCACATAACACCAAATTTTGGTTTACATGATTATTCCTCTTTGAACTAATAACACCCAAACTGTAAAAACTCTATTGCTCAGTGAATGCAAAATTTTCTAAAAGCATTAAGATGAATTAACCTAAAGTTACTTTTATCTCAGTGTGACAGTGCGGGTCCTGTCGCTATGCCTCCGATTGACAATGCACCCTGGCACATGCATCCTTTGGCTGACAGATTAGAGCATATAACTCACCCAGGGGGGCTTGGGATTGAGCCCTGCAGGGCCCTTCTTGTACCTGCCACATCAGTTTGGTTTGAGGCATTCCAGGCAGATAAAGTCTAATGTTTCATTCAATTCTACTCTCAACTGTTTTCACAGATGAGACTAGGGATGTAACGATTACCAGTAAAATGGTTAATCGTGATAAAATTTCCAACGATTAGTAATACCGTTTCAAATTTTAATTATCGTTAAAACCGTGACTGATTACCGCACTTTGAAAAAGTCCCAGTGATGCTGCTCATTGGCTGGAAAAGCAGTTGTAGTCGCAGTTTGCAATGTTAAACTTATGAAAACATGGCGGAAGGCAAAAAAGGCACCCACGTCGACAGTTCTCTTGAGATTTTTCCTCCTTTATAAAGGACAAAGTAGACAATTAGACCCATTTTGGATATTTTTAAAGATGCTGGGGGGGGTATTTTTATAATACCACGATAAAAATGATAATCGTGATCATTTTGGTCACAATAATCGTGATATAAAATTTTCATATCGTTACATCCCTTGCGTTAAGTTAAAGTGGAGTACTCCTGTAACAAAATTAGCCCCTTTGTGAGTTTGACTGCAGTAGCTTATTTATTTTTAAGTCTGGTGTGTGCTTCATCATTGCTTCTTAGTGCTCACACTTGTTTTTACAAGTGTCTTCCAGCTAAAAATCACAATCATGCACGAGACAAAATTATGTATCTGTTAAAAAAAGAACCCCACAATTGATGTTCAGTTTCTTTTCTTTTTTTTTTTTTTTTTTTTCTTTTTTTTTTTTTAATCTTTCAGGGTCTATTTACAATATCACATAAATGCTTCCATTTGATGCAATGTGCCAGAAGTAGCCCGAGTTTAATTTACATCTGTAGTTCCCGGGCGGGACACAATGAGATCCACACAAGTGTCATACTGTTCATCATAGACAACTGAAGAAAGCACCACTGTTGAAAGTATCTCATAAAATAGGCAGAGTGGAATTTGCCAAAATGCATGTTTGCAAGCTGCATAGCTTTTGGGAGGTCGTCTTTTGGAAAGATGTAACAAAACTGGAGCTTTTTGGTTGGTCACATGAGCTCATTAAATGCAAAAATGAAGCATACAAAGAAAAGAACACCGTACCTGCTGTTTCACATGAAGGATGCTCAGTGATGGTCTGGAGCTGCTTTACTGGTTCGGGATGTCTTGACTGTGCAAGTTATGATAAAGTCTTAAAGGAGCGATAAGTGAAAATTCATCATTTCCAGGTTGAAGGAATTAAAAATTTGCATCTCGAACATGGCATGATGTCACACACCATCCCTCTGTTGATATCGAACCTCTTGTTTACATGGGTTTTCTGCCCTCATGTGAATCTGATCTGCCTCCTCTACGCGCTGGTAGTAGGCCAGATACAATTTGCCATTAGTTTAGCAGAGTATCGCTTGGTGCACCGGCTCGTTGGCAGCCATCGGATGTAATGTGATGGCTGGAAAGCATTGGGGACAGGACCTGGATGCTGGACTGGCCTTCCATCTTCACTTTCCATTATATTCATCTTCTAAAATATGTTACAGCTTGTTAATTATAGTGCAGCGTAGCTGGTGATTCCTACTGATTTAATGCGGAGCCAGAGCGCAAACCCAACCCAGTGACGTCAGAGCTTAGGGTACTGTACTCTTGTCCTAAAGCATAAAAATTTGCCATGTTTTTCTTTTATTTGCTTATATTATTCACGTTTTGTATATAATTTTTTAATCAGATCAGGACTCAGTCTAGTAAATAGTTAGATTGGTTGACTATTTCATTTCCACTTTAAATGCTTCGATATTGATTCAGTAAGATGTAGAAACTGTCAGTTTCTAAATATTTGTTTTCATGCCAATGTGAATGTGTAGTATGTTAACTCATATTTTTGAGTAATGAAACATCTAAAAAAAAAAAAAGAAGAATAAAATAGATACCTTTTTTAGGTTGTATGATCTAACATGGCCACCGTCCATACAACGTAAACTACCCACCCCACCCTCCACTTCTGATGAATTGATTTAGAGGATTTGCTGAATCAATATTGAATTGCACAGGGAAATATTGTGATGCATCGATTAATCAATATTTTCCCCACCCCTAACTCTAAGTGGCCTTTTAAAAGCCTTGATCTAAATCCTTTGAGCATTTATGGAAGGAGCTGAAACATGCAGTCTGGAAGAAGAAAGACAAAAAAAACTTCAAACCCGATGCACCTTTGCTCATGGCGAGTCAAAATACCTGTGCACTTGCCCACAAGTCTCATTTATAGTTGGGAAAATGTATTCATTGCAACAACTGGCTCTGATGGTTAGACAACAAAATGTATTTATATATTTTGTTTTTTGTTCCTTTCAGCCACAATATCAATGATGATGTTTCTGTTTTTGCAGCTCCAAAGGTGATGAAGATGAGGTGTTTATGGGCCCAGTCAGTCATGAAGAGAGGTGCGTTTCCGCTAACGTGGCGTCTCAGCTGGCAGAACGTTGTGGTGGTGTGCAGGTGAGCTGGAGCCCTTTGTCTGGAGATCAGCTGGAAGCTGTGTGCCAGGAAGCCCACAGACTAGCCAATCAGCTGCAGACTGGAGAGTCGCACAGTGAAGACCCAAACACCACCCACACCACCACCAGTGCCCCAAAAGAGGAGTTTGTCCAGGACACTGAGTCCAAACTGGGCATGCTGGGTCAGACCGCCAGCGCTCTCAGCCCGATCAAACGACAGACCTTCTGCGTGCAGGACAGTCCCATGAAGCAGCTGCCACCTGCTGTCCAGCGCCAACTGCTGAGAGGGAGCAGACCCAGCACGGCTTCATCCACCCGCCCCACCGCCACAGCCAGACTCAGCACCTCCAGCCCTGCAGCAGGAGCCAGGGTTCAGACGAGGACGTCACTGCGAGGGAAAGCTACGCTAGGCGCTGCCGCTGTGCTGCCGAGCAAACCGGTCGCTCCAACAGCTGCCTGCTCAGCCAGCAAGAACAGCGTCAACAAAACAAGACTGCAACCGCCAAGCAAAGTATGGAGAAATGTATTTATAGCACGTAGCTTTACAACATTAATATATATATTTTTTTTTTATCTGAATTTTTTTTTTTTTTACTTTTCTACATTTCATCCTCCAGACGAGCATTTTGAGGCAGAGTCCGTCCTCCCATCCGTCCAACAGAGCGAAGTCCTGTGAGGATTTATTGTCCGACTCAGCAAGCGTGGCCTCTGACATCAGTGACTCCTCCCTCAACTCCAGCCTCTTGGGAAAACGCTCGCGAGCGCCACCCGCCAAGGTAACGGACGGCGGTCTGAACGCCATCACGTGACTGATGTAAAGTAGTTTCAAGCTGAGTTTTCTGCAGTCTTCATGCAAACAAATTGAAGTTGGATTATAAATTAGCTTTTTTCCAAAAGAGCATGTTGATTAATTTCCACAAGAATCTTTTAATTTTCAAAAAGAAATGGAGTGCATCTCCTTCTGAAAGATGGCTTTTCTTTTCCAAGTACATGAAATCCCTCATTGCCTGCAGTCGTGAAGAGCTTGTCACATAGTATAAAATGTTTGCTAGAAGTGATTTTATCTTCCCTCCATCGATCATAATCATCCTGACATGGTGGCGATATGATCTCTTAATCCAACAGAGCGCTGGAGTGAGGACTCTTTCAGGTGTTAAAGCGCCGCCCCTTCAGAACAGAAGGGTGACTGACAGGAAGAAAACATCTTCGTCTTCATCCTCTGTGTCCAGCTTCAACTCAAGCATATCTCTGTCACCTGCTAAAGGTACGCTAACCAAAGGTTTATGGCAGTCTCACAGATTTGGATTTAATTAACTCGATTTAATTTGATATGATTTGATTTGACCTTTTTTAAATCTGTTGCTTATTTTATTTAACATTTTTGTACCTGTTTAATGTGCAAGTAAAAAAAGGTTTTTATATTCAATTATGAAACTTTGGCTTATTTAAATAATGATAAATGTATAAATGAAGATATAATTATGTTCGTTTTTATTTATTTTCTTGAATATCTATGTTGAGGCTGTCAAAAATGTCAAATGGTGGCAACTAATTTATGTAATTAATTGCGGTAATATTTTTAACACATGCAACATGGCAAGCCCCATACACTCGTCATTTCTGTTATAGAATAGAATAGAAATGGCCTTTATTGTCTTGCAACGAGGAGATTCCGGTGTTCCAGCAGCAACAGATATAAGGTTCACACATGACAGTCAAAAAGTGTTAAGAAACAATGTACATAAAAAATAGAAATGATATAGATAGCACTAATCAAAACAGAATAATGTACAAGACCATAACAGAGTGCTGTGTAGTCATCAGAGTTTTTTACACATTGCTGGTCTCATGATTTAAGGGACGTGCACCAATGTGGATCATGATTAGAAATATACATAATGTGCGTGTGCATTGAAACATTAAAAAAAGAAGACAGACTATTCACAATCCAGTATATCAGTGCAAAGTACCAAATGTGCAAAAAAAAAAGCAGATAATGTTAATTTAAAATGAATGAAAAAAACAGTATCTGACAGTATAAATGTCAGGATGCTTGTAAATATTTTCTGACTTTGTTGTGAGCAGTGATGATTGTATAGCCTAACAGCTGCTGGGAGGAATGGTCTGTGGAAACTATCCTTTGAGCATTTAGGATGCAGCAGTCTGTCTCTGAAGGAGCTCTCCAGTTCAACAATTGCCTCATGGATGGGATGGGAGACATGCCCATCAGTGATGTTATTTTGGCAACCGTCCTTCTGTCTCCCACCACCTGCACTGAGTCGAGGGGGCATCCAAGCACGGAGCTGGCCTTCCTAATGAGCTTATCTAACCGCTTCTTCTCAGCCGATAAGTTGCTGCTCCAACAGGCAACACTGTAGAAGATGGCTGATGCCACAACAGAGTCGTAGAAGGTCTTCAGGAGCGCCCTTTGTACTCCAAAAGACCTCAGCCTTCTCAGTAGGTAGAGTCTGCTCTGACCCTTTCTGTACATCTTATCAGTATGACACTGAGCCCTAACTGGTCTGACTGGCCTGATTGTCAAAAAGCTTTCTTCTGTTGTAAGTATTGCTGTGGTTTGTTGCAGTACTGCTATATCTCCCATCAACCCAAACAGAAAAGCTTCTGAATTTTTGGAACCTTGGATGTATAGTTGATATTGTATTGAATTTCCTAGTATAAACTAGATGAAATATTGGTTGATATTATGGGCTGTGTTAATTGACTGAAAGCTAGATATTGTAATACTGAGACTGCTTGGTTATACTAGTCTGTCCACATACAGTATACTGTCTCATCTGTCCCAGTCCAGCTGTCAAAATAGTTGCAAAACTGTGCCAATGAGGAACATTTTACTATCAGGCTAAATGCTGATGAAGATGTTTTTGACTTCATCAGATGGTCAGTATGTTTATCTGGTTGTAAATTATGCGATTGCAGCTTTTTAATTGTTTGGTCAAATGTTGATGTCTGGATTTTTATTCTCAATTATGTTTGTCTTTTAATGACAGTAGTTATTTTACTGCATAAAATGTTTGGTCGGTACTGCTAAACCAAACATTTCTCCCCAGGTGGCTGTGGCTGAAAAGTTTAGTAACCTCTCCCAATATAAGAGTCCTGTTGTGACTGTTGCACTAAATGAGGCTTTTGGGTGGGGGTAAGGGCGAGAACGGAACTGGACCGGTGGCAGATAGTTTTGTGTGAATGTTGGAATGGAATGAAATGAGCTAAATGGAATAATGAGCTTTGGTGATTATTCAGCCTGTTTGTACACTGAAGCTGTCCAAGCTTAAAGTACGATGCCAATGTTAAAGATGCATTTGTTGAGCCTTCTAGTTCACCATGTGGCTTGCTCTTTCTGGTGCTTCATGCACAACTCCAGTAAGCTAACTGAAGCCAGCTGGCCATGGATT
>JALJCO010008898.1:0-27686 GCA_023101725.1 Atherinomorus stipes
ATGTCCTTTGATTGTTAGAAATACAACAAATTCACTGAGCAAGTTTACTGAGCAATGTGCATTTATTTGCCAATAATGTAACGCATGAAAGCTAGCTGCTGGCAGCGTCACAGTCGGCTGCATACTGACCCGAGCAGTTTGGGATGGGCGATTGAATCAAAGTGCAGATTCGTTCCATTCTATGGTTTCCTTGGCTTGACTATTATGAATTGGTTTGAATTGACCTGACTTTGAGGTGCCCTGAGATGACGTGAATTTGTGCTATACAGATAAAGCTGAATTGAATTGATTTTAAAAATAATGGACCAAGAGTTGCATTTAACTTAACATTAGGTTACCCGTTAGATAAAGTAGCAACTGCAACAAAAGTTATACTGATAGAAAACAGAATATTTCACCATGAAATGGCAAATGTGTATGTGAAGATTCACCACATGGAGACATTTTGGAAAGGAGGACAGTCTGAAGGAGAGGGGAAGATGTGAATAGGACAAGGAGCTTGTAGCAGTGACCCCACTCGAGGAGTAGTCATGAAGACTGTGAGGAGAAAAAAGGAGAGGTAGGGAAAGGAAGTTGGCACGCCATTTAGAAACATCAGCAAAAAACTTGTAAAATGATTGATGAAATTGAGAAAAATGAGCAATCGTTCACCAAAGATGTAAAGAGAAGCTAGGGGAGGAGAAAATGGCTTCTCAGTGCCAGAAATTGTAGCACGTTATTGTGAAAAGAGCTAAACAAAGGGAATTAAATTGGCAATCCATTTATAAAGGTGCAAACAGAAATAATGTTTTTAATGGAGGACAGAGAGGGAAAATTGATGCATCATTGACTGGCCTGGAGGTTAGGCAGAAACAAGTCAAATAAACAGTAAAAACATTATGCTGGGAAGACATCACGGGCAGCAACACTTGGATTGATTGGTCAACGTTTGCAGAGTTAAAAAAAAAAGTTCCATTCTTTCTAGGAAGATGCTATGCAGGCAACATGTTTCCTTCACAGATGTCGACTAAGAATTCAGCTACTTGTTGTAAACTGAAAAGCAAGGACTGACCCTGCGTACACACCAAAAGCAATTTGGGCGTCAAAAACACCCAAAGTTGGACGCTGGGTCACTAAAAAGTCAGACACTTGATTCAGACACTTGACACTTGATATGGTGATGTTGCTTTTATATGCACATGTAATTTCTACCTAAGGTACATGAAACCTGTAAGAATAGATCAAATCTTGGGCACTGAATGTAAAGAAACGTGTTCCTGGTACTTATCTACAATATGCACAAAATACAGTTACCTCTTATGCCCAAAAGATGCCATCTTTAATGCACATTTGTATGTTTGATGTTTACGTGTGATGATTTTGGTCACAAAAACTGTGATATGACATTTTCATACTGTTAAATCCGCTACATGCTTACAATACTGTGAGGGACAGCTTGACTAAACAGATAAAAACTAACCTTGTACAACAATAAACTCAGTTTTGTTTTTTGTTTTTCTCTAAATGTGGTGTCTGTCTTCAGCAACATGAGTCAGTCCATAGATACAGTTCATAGAATTTCCTGGACAAAAAAGAAAAAAAAAGCTGCAGGGTTGAAGATGTCCTTACTTGGATGGAACAGGTTTGTAAGTAGATGTACTACTTTTCCCAACAACGCTCGAGTCAAGTAACTATGATGACCTTGTACAGATGCGGGCATAAAAAGTTCCCCTTTCTGCCGACTGCCAGCCACTTACCAGCAACTTGTCTGCTGATTCAATCGCACAGAGAAACGCCTGTGTGCCCAGGGGAAACAATTTCAGAGCATAAATGAATGCCCGGAACAAGGACAGTTCAACACGCCAAGTTTGGACACCGTACGTGATGACGTGGGACAAGTCGTTCAGCCAGTGATAGTGCAGTAATGGTGCACTATTACTGCACCACTTCAATAACATTTTCATGCCCGCATCTGTAAATGCTAACTGCATTGACAACTGTTTATAATGCCTTTTAGTCAGCACACAGTAAGAGCAGAGAAACAATCGTCTGAAGCAATCAACAAATCATTCAGAACAAAAGGATGTAATGATAAAGAAAAGTGAAAAGAAAGATAAATTGATTTCTTTGCTTTGATTAATGATTCAGAAAAAAATTCTCCAACATATTACCATGGAGTTTAAAGGAAACCAACAAAGGCAAGCCTCCCCTCTCTGTCCCCTCTCATCTTTCCCTCGTTCTCCTTCCCTTTGCTGCTTCATTTACTCCCTGTGGTTCACCTGAGATTGATGCTTCTCTCTTCTGATTGTGGTAATTATGCCTGTCCTGCTGCTGCAATCCATTATGCACAACAGACTCACAAAGCATGGGAGGGGGCAAGGCCAGATTGCTGTTCACTGGCCTCTTTATGCATGTTGGAAAAATGCTCAAATCTCACCCTGAGCCTTGTCAGGGAGTGCTGAGAATAACCGGTTTGTATTTGGAGCATTTAGCTGTGCTGACTGATGATTGATGCGGCGAGATACAGTCAAGGATGACATTTTCTGACGCTGTGTTATTTGTCTCAGTGAAGACTGATGCAGCAGAGGTGAGATCCTCTGTAATGCCACATGCCAAGCTTAAATTGCTGCTCATTCTTCGCTGCGCTGTACTGTGGGGGAGGCACCCACCACATAGCCTTGGAAAAAAATTGGTTTGCAAGTTGACAAGTCTTCTGGGAACAGAAGATGAGTGCCAACATGAATGCTAAATAATTAGCACTAACTGTTCCACTTGGTCTTGCACTGCAATATCACTTCCTGGTGCACTTCAGGGTGTATCTGATGAGGGACAAAATGTATAATCTACATTCTGTCTGAAAATTGACAAAAATATTTGTAATGCAACCATAAATCATGAATGAGTCAAGCATAGAGCTGTGGGGGATAGCATTTCAGCCCAAAACTAAACTCTTTGGATGTCATAAGACGCAACATGTTTGGAGGAGAAATGGCACCGCATTTGACCCCCAAAACACCATAGCAACAATTAAGTTTGGAGGTGGGAACATCATGGTGGGGGCTGTTTTTCAGCATGTGGTAGTGGCAGTCTTCATTTCAGTGAAGGAAGAATGAATGGAGAAAACTGAAGATCTGAGTTCACAGAAGACACCCCGGAACCTTGAAGATTTGAAGGCAGTTTGTGTGGAAGAATGGACCAAAATCACACCTGAGCAACGTATTCCACTGGTTTCTCCATACAGAAGGCGTCTGGAGGCTGGAATCACCAACAAAGGTTTTGGACTAAGTACATTTCAGTAAGCATGTTCAATACTTATTCCCGGTGTCATTTCACTATATTACATAAAACTTTATTTATGGACGTAAATGTTAGGATTTCTTTGTATGTGTGCATTACTTTGGTTGTTGCCGACATTTGGTGAAAATTTTTTCAATGGCTCTACTAGAGAAATATTTCTGAGAAAAATGTTGACGTGTTGAATACTTACCCCCTGCTGTATGTAAACCGTCAAATACTGTAAAACCGGTAGGATTTCTAAAAAAAAAATGAAAAATTTTCCATACCACCCAGCCCCAGTCAAGCACATATTCTTTGTTCACCCATCAATAGTGACAGTTTCAGCGATCAGCTGTCGCCTTCATCAGAAGTTGTTACACTGACAGCGCCTGTTGTGTCAGCCAGCAGATTTTGACAACTGGCACGTACAGCACACCCAGCAACGCTGACCAACCTATCACACCTGGATGGCATGAGGTAGCAAGCCCGATGGTTCAGCCCCCGCCGCAATCTCCTCTGTACCTCCTTTGTAGCAGAGCATCCCATGCAAGCTTGGAAAAGCATTAAGGCCCCCTTGTCTCTGTTCATGGTTCTGTCTGTACACCTCCTGATTTCCACTCTTTGCAGAGTCCCAATCTTCAAGGAATCATTCCTTGCAGTCAAAAATTACTGTAAATCTCCACAGTTCCTTTTCTTGTGCTGCTATGCTCCTGATCTCTGTGCTGTTCTTCAGGCCAACCCTTTACAGTCACTGCTGAGATTTATTTTATGTCAGACAGTTTCTCTGTCAGTGAATGAAACAACCCATTAAGGTGCACCATTGTCTACCTCCAGTATCTCCTTTATCTCTGCATCACCCTTTGTCTTGTTGCTCTCTTTAATCACAACCATCCTTGAGGTAGTGGAGAAAGGAGATAGTATCTTCCAGATATACACATATGCATCCCAGATAGTTGCTCTGGTTCTCACCTTGCAACCTCACTATTTTTAATTGTGCTTTCAAGCTCCAGGTGCTGGACTTTGACAGGAGCTGTTTGTGCATCCTGAGGGCTTTTCCTGTCCAGGCAGTGGGATCTCTTTGCCCTTGTGGCTAACTTACAGGTATTTGGCTGTAGATAATATTATAGGATTCCTGTTAGCCTGTATGATGCCTTGGAAGCTTTAGCCTGAAGGTGGTTCTTATTAGCTTCAGTTTCTCTTTCAAAGTACCAGCTGGGATCTGGAGGACTATACAGAAGTTGTCCTGAACTACATGAAGTTCTGAAATGGGCACCGCCACAGTGGATAGGTACATCAATAGATGATACAATAGGTTTAGGAGATGCTGGACAGGACAAGTAAGAAAGAAGGAAAAAAAGAAAAAAAAAAGGTTTAGGAGAGAAACCATATTTAGATTTGTTATAGAGCAAAATATTTTGCTGCCAGAATCAACCTAAAGAGAGGCATCATAGAGGTCAAGTAAACGTATAGAAAGGGAAAGTGGATAACCTAAGTAAGAACAACACAAGGCTGACACAGCTTGATGTGCAGCATATCTTGTGCCACAAGTTCAACAATCTTTCAGTTGTTGAGGTTGACGTTTTGCTGGATTTGGAAATGGCTTTTAGTGCTCTTTTCTACATTAACAGAGTCCTTTATTAACATCATCAGTGTGCTGTTGTATAGTGACAAGTTCTGTGCTATCCATGTGTTGGGAATGGAGATGAATGATTTATAATCAGTCCAGGTAGTGTTAAGTCTGGTAATCTAATCACACCAGGATATTCCAAGGGACTTGGTTCCACTGGGCAAATTTCAGACCATGGTATTTGTTTTCATGCTGCACTTTACTCAAGCAGACCAAACCATCAACAAGACAGAGGAAGAAAATCCGACTCGTTGATTGGCCAGGACCAAAAATGTCTCGTTCACTGCAAGTAAATTATAGAGTAACAATCAATTTATGCAGTCTGGTTTCTGTGTTTAGCTTGGTGCTCAAACCAAATACTATTTTCACCTGAATTGGTCCAACATGAGCAGCAGGAGAGGCAGCCAAGTATCTAGCATATTGTACTATGACTCGTTTGACATCACTGGATGGTCTGTTCACATTCACACTGCAAGCAAACTGGACCATAATTCACTTGCAGGCAAAACAAGTTCCCAGTTTTTCAAACAGACCAGCATTCAAATGTACTTTCACCAAATGAACCTGAAGCGTGGCAGCGAACAGTACCAGTGTGAATCCGCCTTTGGAGTTTGGTTGATTGCTCTCTGTAAATAGTGCTTTGATCCTTCATGGTTTGGTTTAACTGAGCTTTGTTTATGTTCTCAGAGAGTTCCTGTTTGTTAGTCATTGTGGGGATTCTGTTAGCTAGACACTGTATAAAATACATTTTATACAAAGTTCCTTCATTAGCTTCAAAGATTCCCTCCACTCTGTGTTTTAACAGAGTCTCAGGCTTGTTTTTACTTCTGTCGTCCTCCCAGGACTGATATATGATGGCACCATCCTACTTGATGTCTTTACATGTGAGAATCCTGACCACTTAGAATCAGTACAGTCAAGTTGGTCTGTAGAGATTTCTTTTAAAAACAGCAAATATTGACCAAAGTGCTGCACAACAGATGGCCAGAAAAAGTTGCAAACAATGAAAATCAGTTTAACAATGAAGAGTTACCATCAACTTTCCAACTTTGAGTTGATGTAAGAGCACAGTTAAAACCAGCGATAAAAACAGAATCTATCAACTTTTTTAATACAAACAACTTAGAAAAAAACAATTATCCCCAGGGAAAACATGAAAAGTAGAGTCCGAAGTCCCCCCACCGTTTCTGTTTGCAAACAGCAGGATTCAAACTTTTAGCGCCCCTCCCTCTCAGGCTAATGGCCGCCTTCAAGCTTAAACTATTCTGCTTCAAGCTTCTCCTTCAGAGCTCATAAGCAGGTAAAAGCTAAACTAGTATTAACCCTGGTTTTCCAACTTGCAATATCTAAAGCTCTTACCTTTTCTTCGGTGCACCCGCCGTTTTTTCTTTCTTTCTTTCTTTCTTTTTCCTTCAAGAGTTCGAGTGACTGGCGTCTGCTCCAATCATGAGCTTATTCCCACACGGCGTCATGTCCTTCTGTCTGTCTGTTCTGTCATTGGCTGGTAATGTAACCAAAAATCTCCACCCAGAAATGTCCCGAACACAACAAAACAAAGCTAAAGAGCAAAATACAGGCAGGGGAGAGAGAGTTGCATTCAAACGTGCCACGGCACACGAGTAGAGGCCCAAAGGCGCAGTTTGAGATGGATTAGACAAATCTAACGTTCATTTTCTGGGGGGAAAGGTCGGACTCTACCTTTAATAAACAAAAGCTATTTTTGAAAAAAAAAGGGGGTTACCTACAATAAGACAGTGAGAAGAGATGTTCTTATTAGAAATCTGAGGGGGGTTCTGGAGCTGCAACGGGAACTGATATCAATGAAGGGAAACATAAGTTCTTTGTTAAAGACAGAAAAAAAGCACTGCAGAGGTAATTGATCTGAAAAGAAAGGACAAATGGAAAAGAAAACAGGCTTAAACAGGAACAGACAAGGGAACAAACTGAGGAGGATCAGGCAGAAGCAAAATAAAATCAGGAAACATGAACTACAAAACCAAACAGAATTTGTTAGGATGTTTAAAAATGATGAAGTGTCCATTTCCATTAGCGGGAAATCCTATTAATAAATGTGATGGGAAATAAGTTGTAAAAAAATTGTGAGACTGTCAAAATGTAAATAAATGCATGCAATGATTTGCACATTTTTGTAAACACATTTTCAATTTCAAATTAGAACATAAATGTCAGATGCTAAAACAAAGACATTTTACTGTTTCATGAAAATATAGCTTTTTATTTAATTCGATTGCAGCAACATATAGAGCTACTACCCCAAAAAATAGAATATCCTGAAAAAGTTAATTTATTTCTATAATTCAACTTAAAAGGTGCAATTTACATATTGTATTGATAAATAATATCCAAATCAATATATTTCAAGCTTTTATTTGTTTGGGTGTTGCTGATTAGGACTTGCAGCTTAAGAAAACCTCAAATTCAAAAACTCGAAAAATTAGAATATTGCATAAAATCAATTATAGAAGGATTTTATAAACAAAAATATCAGGCCTGATAAAAAATATCTTGCATCTGTACTTAATACTTGCCTGAACCCGGTGTGGCATGGATGCTACCAGTTTGTGGCATATCTCAGGTGTTATGGAGGACGAACATGGTTCCATCACAGCCCTGAGCTCTTCTTCATTGTTTGGTCTCTTCCTGTTCAGCTTTCTCTTGACAATACCCCACAGATTTTCAATGGGGTTCAGGTCAGGTGAGTTTGTGGGCCAATCAAGCATGGTGATCCCATGGTTGTTGAACCAGGATTTTGTACTTTTGGCAATGTGGGCAGGTGCCAAGTCCTGCTGGAACATGAAGTCTGCATCGCCATACAGCTGGTCCACTGAAGCAAGCATGAAGTGCTCCAAAATGTCCTGGTAGATGGCTGCATTTATGCTTGCACACCTCAGCAGGAGTGTCTGAGTAGAAGGAGAGAATGACAGAGACGTTTTTGCCAAATAATATGTTGTGAAACATACTTGTTGTTACTTATTTAGCTAGTTTAAAATTATTTTGCCACCAAAACTCTTTTCTCGGTGTTATGTTTGTTGTTTCATAGAAGTAAACAGCTGTTCAGATGATGGAGGTGTCACTAAAGTAAAAAAAATATTGGGAACAAAGACACTTTCACTTGAAGTGCATTGCAGCATTTAAAGCTAGTTTTCTCAGCTTTTTGGTCAAAAGAAGGCATTTTTGCTGCAACACACCCATGTTCTACTGCAGATTACTAAAGAATGGAAAAAGCTAGAAACAAATGGATTTTTTTATGATTAAAGACGAGAGTCTAAGCTTTCCTTTGGTACATTCAGTGTTTGCGTAGGCGTTGTACACAATATTCTGTGGCTCTCCAAAAATCAGTGAAAATGCTTAAAAATCCTGGCAATATGGAGTAATCTGCTCGGAAAAGGTCTGGCAGTCAATGAGTTAATGAAGCAGAGGACCAACATCAGCAGCTGCTATGGATCCCCAGGTCATCACAGACTGGGAAACTTAACACTGACCATCTTCTCCAGGCTGTGGTGAGCCCTCCGGCTTGTACACCGTTTTCTTCCACACTTTTTCCTTCCTTTTAACTGTCCATTAATGTGCTTTGAGACAGCACTCAGAGAACATCCAGCTTCTTTTTTTGCTATCACTTTTTTGTGTCTTTCCCACATTGTGCAGGAGGTCGATGATGGTTTTCTGCACAATTGTCAGATCAGCAGTCTTCCACATGATTGTGAATTCTTTTTAACCAAGACAGAGACTTTTTAAAAGGCTCAGGGCACTTATGCAGTCTTTACTTACCTGAATAGAATGTGACACTCTGAGTCTACAATACTGGAGCTTTTCACAGTATTCTAATTTTTTGAGTTTTGAATTTGAGGTTTTCTTAAGCTGCGAGTCCTAATCAGCAACATCCAAACAAACAAAAGCTCGAAATATATTGATTTGCATATTATTTATCTATACAAAATGTAAATTGCACCTTTTAAGCTGCAGAAATATAAGAACTTTTTCCAGATGTTCTAATTTTTTGGGTAGTACCTGTATAAAAAAAGTATGAAGGCAAAAAAAAAGTCTTAATTTATCTGGAATTGGGATTTTAAATTGAATAGGAACCAATACAAATCCTTGAGGTACGCCAGAAAAGTGACCTGTTAGTTATCAACTGCACAACCAGGATTTGCAGTTGTAATTAATAGCGTCATATTCTTGTGTATTAGGAGCATACACAGATAAATTCAAGGGGAAATCCCCCAGCACAGCTTTTTATAATGTGAGTTTCACATGATTGTATATCAAGTTTTCTGCTATCAGTTCTCTGAGTTCCAGGTGTAGCCATTTTTTCCTTTTCAGCACTTACGTTTCCTTATCAAAGCATCATCATCTGTCTTTCGAAGGCACAGAAAGTTACTGTAAGCTCAAGATTGCCTCACAAGTACACCCCGTTCCCAGCTGCATACACAAAGTTCAACTGAAGATACTAAAATTTCCAAGTGACTATTGATGCTTTCAGAAAAAGACTTGTCCATCAAATGAGAGAAGTATCATGATCCACTGTATTTAAACCAGCCAATAAATCAAGCAATACAGGAACAGAGCAGAAATGCAAGCAATGGCTAAAAAGATTGTGGGAAAGACATGTACTTAAAGCCTTCTGCAGCAGGATAAATGTTCTATCCCCTCCTTACTTAATTTAGTTAACCCTTGCTCTGTAATTGCATGCAACTCACCAGCTAATCATTCCAACTTGGCAGCCTATAAGCAGATTGCTGCTGCAGATGGACTGTGCTTCTCCAAACCGGTTGGTGGCAATAATGCACCACTATAATGTTGTTTGCCAACTGCCAATAAAACACCAGTGGAAAAGTTAGAAATGGAGTGGGCTTTCATCTCTGCCCCACTTACTGGTTACCTGTCCTCTTAGTCTGCTCCTCCTGTTCCTCCGTTCTTCTCGTATCCTGCATACTGAATGTGGCCATCTCTGCTATAGCTTGTTTCAGCTTGGATATCCATGGATCACTGCTGGTTTGTCCAGCTATTTCGTCAGTCCACTCTGTCATGCTTTAGCAGTAGTAATGAATGTGTAGAGGTTCGCTGGATGAGCTCACGCTCTTTGTCTCACCCTGCAGTAACAAGCATTGCCAGCTAGGTATTTAGTCAGCAAACCCTTTCCTGTAGGAGGGAAATAAGAGCTTTGGATGGACAGTTGTACAAGAATAGCCAAAATACAACTAAATCAACTAACCATCTGTCTAACTGCTCCATTGTTGGCAACTCTATCCTGGATCTTCTAGAATGCAGTGGTAGATTTTACTTTACTAAAAAGAAGAAAAATGTAAACAGATTTGTTTGTAATGCAGGTTTTGTGCAGGAATACATTCAGAGTTTCTAAAGTTAAGACAAGATCTATACAGAAGCAGGCAAGTATCACCAGGTTGGACAGAATTGTACCAGAATTCAGAGCAAAGGAAAGAGATTAATGATGGCTTATCATTTTAAAGCAGAAATATTAGCATTCTTATGAGAAGCTCACTGGATAGAAGACAAAAAAACATTCAGATGAATTATTTGTGCAGATTCAAGTTTGACGGCAAATATATAAAACAGTAATTTAGAAAGTGCTCAGATGTCTGATGGAAACCCAGCAAACATTATACAGAATCCCGAAAATTGATCAACAGTGATATTTGTTATGGTGCTAGCTCATATAGGGGTCAAAGGAGACAAATTGGCAGATAAGGACAGAAAGAAATGGTGAAAGCGATTGGAGGAAGAGAGAAAAGGATGGTGACTATGCAGAATACAAAGGAGAGTGGGGAAAGAGAGGACAGGAGATACGAAAGCTGACTGGTGATGGCGGTATCCACCTCCTCTTGTTGTGGAAATTTCCCTTTTCATTTAATACAGCTCACTTCACCTTTCACCTCATTTCATTTAGTCCCATCTAGTACTCCGGTAAAGGTCTTTGTATTCAGATCTGTGATGGTCATAATTCGTCTAATATTTCATGATCATTGTTAAAATGCCAGTGGCATGAAATTCCCGGCGACTTTTTTGTCCATTTTTAGTCAGACTCTAAGTACCTCAATACTGTATGAAAGGATAGTTCGCCGTAACTCAGCCTTGTCATAGAATGGCAGGCGCTACTAGTTAGCACTACTGTTAGCAGCGGCATACACTGACCGAGGTTCAGTGGGTGGGACCAGAAGGCACACTTGTTACCATGTGCCCCTGTTGTCAATGAGTCTCTATGGTCCTCATCTGCTGAAACATGTGCTCTCGCGGAGAGGTGGAGTGATACGGAGATACCTGGAGAAATTCGCCCATACACTCAGCAGTAACCTGCAGACACGTGCCTCTCCATACACTCATGTTGGAGTAAAAAAATAGAGTTGCTGTGTTCTGCTGAACACGGCTGCGCGTCAGGCTCAAAGAAGTTCGTATTGAGCCTCTGCGGATCTATAGCCTACAGGACGGTGTCACCAACCTGACACAGACCCAGATGCAGTGTGAGTATGAATAGAGTTTAAAGACACACAACGTAACTTTTAGACCTTAAAAATCTGTGTTTCTGACTCGTTTTGATGTCACACCAACATTCATTATGCGCATTTTCGAGCTGTCAGTGCCCAGAGCCGTCCCGGGGCTCAGAAACAGCAGTATGTAAGATTCCCATCCGGGATGCGACCGTGACGTTGCAGCCAAGTATTGGTTGCAGCACCGCGTCACTCACTAGCAACCGGATGTAAACCAGGTATCAACATCGCGGGTGTTTTGAATGCGCATCATGTCGGATTCGGTAAAGAAACGCAAGGAAACATCACCGGAGGAAGAGAGGAAAAGAAACAGAGGAAGGGACAGAACAAGAGTCAAGATAATACTGTCTTTTACTGGCTGGAGTGAGCTTGCAGTACAGGTACGAACAAGATGGATGCTAGTTTAGCCGCCGATAGGGGGCGCGTCACTGAGAAAACTGCTGAAAGTTCCGTTGTGTGTCTTTAAGAAGAAAACAGCATCATATTCCAGCAACAAGTTTCCCTGAATTATTTACTTCCCCCATGACCTGAATTCAGTTACTAGTTAATACTAAAGATATATTACACTAGTTCTGCTTATTAGATCTGTCTTCGTCTGACTGGAGCGGTACAGAAACAGTGATGATGATGATGATGAAGGCCTGATTGCAAACTCGAGTCTATGTATGCAGCCGAACACACAGGGACACAATGGGAAGAATTATAAACTGGAACCATCAGAAACATCAGTTTCCCTCAGAGATAAAAGACGAACATAATGAGAAACGTTTATTAGAAACTTTGTGTTTCTTCATGGTGGCTGGAAGCCGTTATAACCTCCTGAGGAGACGACGGAGCTGCAGGGAGATTTTCTGGTAGTTCGGTCGGCACATTCCTGCAGAAAGAAATCATCCACAAGTTTTTCAGTGGGGAGGACAAAAAGATTGCTGTTGTCCTTTATACACCAGGTACAGAGCAGTTCTGATGCGAACTGGACGCCATGCTGTCGGTTTCTCATAGATCTCAGAGGGAGGGACTTGGAGAGTATGGTTCGGGGGAGGGGGTCACATGCTGCACTCGAAGTAAAATATGCCGAACTGCCAATCAGCCCATTTGTGAACGCTAACTTCGCCATGTAGGCAGACACACCCAGGGAAAAATTAAATCTATAATTTAATTCCTTCGGGGACATAGGTAGGCTGGGAAAACTAAAATATGTCATCAAAAACCCTCAAAAAATGCTAATTTCATGCCAGGGGCACTTTAAGCTTGATTATGAACAAGGCTGGCCCGGAGAGGAGTCTGTGGATGGACTCAAGGCCGACTCGGGCAGCCGAAGAGGACCAAGCTTTCAGTCTTTGCAAGGACAGAGATTGTTTAATCTGAGGGCTGTTTGGTAAAAGTGCCTCTTTCTGAGGAGACGGGCATAGCCTCGACAGACTGTATGAGAATGCAGGTCCCTCACGCTCTCCACTTGCAAGTGATATTTACAATTTGTTTGTTAAAATAATTTTTCTGAGTCTAAACTCATCCAGACTCCTGGTAAAACTTCATTTTGCCACAAAACTCTCCACGTCTGCTTTCAGGTCTTTACCATTCTGTGTGCATGTTGCTGTATTGTTCATGTGGTGTGAGGTGACTTGAATGGTTTGTCCTTCATCCTGAATTGCTAGCCTCACCTTTGGTAAGCCTTCCTTCACAAAAGACATTTCAGCTCTTTGATATCTGCTTCTCTTATCACCTTTAATTCTGTTTATAAGTAAACCTAGTTTTAATCTTAATCATGTCTCCTGGTGCTGAAGATAGCCAACATGGCTATGTTACCAAAATCCGATTTGTTTGCGTGGCCATTCATATTATCATTTACATGCGACCTCCATCAGACTTTAGTATAAACTGTGCTACGTGGCTCTGAAGTGACCTGCATGTGCAGAAGAAGACGTGACATCATAGAGGTAAATATGGATGCTACACTTGTTTGCATGTATGCGTCAGCTTCAAAGTTGATGTGCAACTTCATGTTGACAGGACTTTTATGAGAATGTTTTAATGTTTGAATCTGTTTGAACTTTTTCCTTCTGTTATTTGGTATGGGTCCGTCAGCATCAAAAACAGGAACAGATTGCAAAGCATTTTAAGAATCTGTAGTAAAATTTCAGGTTCAACCCTGAGTGACGTGGTGCTGCTGTTCAGAGTCAGGACTCTTAGAAAGGCCCGGCCCATCCTGGTGGATCACAGCCATCCTCTACATGTGAACTGCAAGCTGCTACCATCCGGCCACAGATTCAGCCTGCCAGCATGTAGGACAGAGGCTTAAAAGCTCCTTTGTTTCTGCTGCTATTGGCTTTTTAAATTGGTATCTGAAGTCTGTTATATGTGTTTTATTGTATTTTTTTTTTATTTACACACTGTTTCTTGCTTTATTTGTGCGACTTAGTGTTGCTTTTTATCCAATCCGAGGTAGTAACTGTTGGCTGTGGAACTAGAACCTTATAGGGACAATAAAGCTCCCCTTGTCCTTGAACCTGATCAGAGCTGGAAAGAGATACACTACATTGCCAAAAGTATTTGCTCACCCATTCAAATTATCCGAATCAGAAGTTTCAAACTCTCTTATGGCCACAGGTGTATAAAATGAAGCACGTAGGCATGCAGACTGTTTTTACAAACATTTGTGAAAGAATGGATCGCTCTCAGGAGCTCAATGAGTTCCAGAGTGGAATTGTGATCGGATGCCACCTGTGCAACAAATCCAGTTGTGAAATTTCCTCACTCCTAAATATTCCACGACCAACTGTCAGCTGTATTATAAGAAAATGCAAGTGTTTGGGAACAATAGCAACTCAGCCACAAAATGGTAGACCACATAAACTGACGGAGCGGGGTCAGCGTATGCTGCGAAGAGGTTGCCAACTTTCTGCAGAGTCAATGACTACAGACCTCCAAACTTCATGTGGCCTTCAGATCAGCTCAAGAGCAGTGTGCAGAGAGCATCATGGAATGGGTTTCCATGGTGATCAGCTGCATCCATCCATACATCACTAAGTGCAATGCAAAGTGTGGTTGCAGTGGTGCAAAGCAGCCGCCACTGGACTCTAGAGCAGTGGAGGTGTTCTCTGGAGTGACGACTCGAATTTCTCCATCTGGCAATCTGATGGAGGAGTCTGGGTTTGGCAGTTGCCCGGACAATGGTTTTTGTCTGACTGAATTGTGCTAAGTGTAAAGTTTGGTGGAGGGAGGGTTATGGTGTGGGGTTGTTTTTCAGGAGCTGGGCTTGGCCCCTTAGTTCCAGTGAAAGGAACTCTGAATGCTTCAGCATACCAAGACATTTTGGACAATTCCATGCTCCCAACTTTGTGGGAACAGTTTGGAGCTGCCCCTTCCTCTTACAACATGACTGTGCACCAGTGCGCAAAGCAGGTCCATGAAGACATGGATGCAGAGATTGGTGTGGAGGAACTGGACTGGCCTGCACAGAGTCCTGGTCTCAACCTGATAGAACACCTTTGGAATGAATTAGAGCAGAAACTGAGAGCCAGGCCTTCTCATCCAACATCAGTGTGTGACCTCACAAATGCGCTTGTGGAAGAATGGTCAAAAGTTCCCATAAACACACTTCTAAACCTTTTGGACAGCCTTCCCAGAAGAGTTGAAGCTGTTCTAGCTGCAAAGGTGGAGGAACATCATATTGAACCCCATTGATTAAGAATGGGATGTCACCTAAGCTTATTTGCAAGTCAAGGCAGGCAAGCAATACTTTTGTCAATATAGTGTATGATCTAAAGTTGTTCCTTCCATTGTTTGCATTTGATCTTACGTATCCTGTCTCCTTCTGCACAGAAATAAGAATAACTTTTACTTTATTAAACCTGACTGGGAAATTTCATCCTGTATTTAATCTATTTCTAGATCAGGGATGGGCAACCTCCGTCCTCGAGGGCCGGCATGCTGCAGGTATTAGGAGTTTCTTGGCTGCAACACACCTGACTCTTATCAATGGGTAATTGTGCAGTGCTTGATGTGAAGCTCTGCACAGGTCACAAGGTGTGTTTCCACAGGGAAACTCCAAATACCTGCAGGATGCCGGCCCTCGAGGACCTTGAGTTGCTTGTCCCTGTTCTTGATTGACAAGAGAGCAGTGGGCTGCCAATTACAGCATCTGGTGGGCAGGTAGCGGTGTTAAGGACTTTGCTCAAGGGTTCATAGTGGCTCATCTAAGTACCATGTTGGGGGACTCGAACTCAGGTTTTCTGGAAAAAATGCCGATAAAATGCAAGAATTACTGTATATGATTTATAACCATACATGAAAGAGGCCTGGATCCAATTTGTAAAAATTAGATTGCACCGTTTAGACAAGTGTTTCTCAACGGGGGCAGTACCGCTCCCCAGGGGGCGTCCATAGGCCATCAGGGGGCGCTGGGGGTTTTATTCTGAAAAGGGGGGCGTTGACATGCTCTAGGGGGGCGTTGGTAATCCACTGATTTGATTTTGATTGCTGACTCTTATATCAACCAGTAGGAGTCAGGAGAAACGAGGGCTATTTCCCAAATTCACGCTACAAACACTAATGAGGCTCCAGAAGCGCTATAGCAGTAGGATACTCTGTTGTCAGACATTTTGTGTGCACGTGAATGCATCATAACAATGCACCGTAGAGGACGGAGAAAAAACGTGGACCTGATGATGTGAATTGCCCATCAGGCTTTGAAGATGTCATAAAATTCACAAATAAAGAGGATACAGTCTTTTTTGTGGATTTAGTTCAGCATTTAGTCAGATCACTTGTTTGCAAGTCAGAGGACCTTAGCGTTACCGCCAGGATCAGTTTTAACCACAAACAGAAAAGGTAAGACAGCTTACGTGATTTATTTATTCTTTTTAAGTTTTAGTGGTTTTATTTGTGATTCAATCTCCTGTCAACGCTCAGTAGAAGTGCGTTTCTTCCAGTCATGTTGTTAGCTACATGCTTGCTAGCTCAGTTAAAGTTGGATTTCGCGTGGCGTCTGCACGTTGAGCCTGCAGCTGACGCAGAGGTGTTTAGGGGTACGGCGTCGTACTGCAGGTTTTCTTTGTCCAGATCTGCAGGCTGTAGTGCTGTTTTTGACTGGGAAACTCCGCATTTTTTTCCCTCCCAATTGTTCGCTGCAGCATCAGGAGTCACTGGATGTGACCAGTGCAGCATCGGTGGACGGTGTTAGATCACCTGGTAGCGCAGGTGTGGTGTTCCCAGAGTTGTCCACCGTTTCTCAGCTTAGACGGACCCGGTTCTATTCTGACTTTTAGCTGTACGTCACCCCTGGTCTATAAAGATGACTGCATTAAATCTTTTTTCTTTTCTTTTTTTAAAGAACCATAATTACGCGGATTTGAGGCAGAGAAAGTAAGCCAAAGATTGATGTAAAGTAGACTCTGGAGCGTCTATATTAGTTTCTTTATGAGAAATCTTCCAGTTGCTGATTTCAATTACCCTGGCACACTGTTAGTACAGTGTTACAGTACTAACTAATCTGTACTTTGTCATACATTACACTCAACACTGTTCACAATAACTACAGATATGATGTAAACAGGCAAGCATTTCAGAGATGGAACATTCAGCATATGTAAACTATGAGGAAAAAATCAGTTTCTATTGCATTTATCTCCAGAAATCTGATTTCAAGTTTCAGTTAAACCTGCTCACAACCAAATCAATCTGAGTCTGAATTTGATTAAGCAGCAGGATATGTAAATTTAACATTTACATATGACGTATAACAGTTATGTTAATGGTAATCACTCTCTCTGTCTAGGTAAAGATTTTATTTTCTCTCCTCCAGTGATAAACTTTTTTCCTAATTTTTGTAAAAAAAAAAACCGACATCAGACACAAGGGATCAGCATGTATTATGGAGGAGACGACCCTGAAGATTGTTGAGCAGAGACCCGCCTTCATCATCCTTTCTCTGGTCACACACTTCCATTCTGCTGCATTGCAGTTTACAAAGATCATTATCAGCACATTTAAAACAATTCATGTATGCGTTCATCTCTGGGGCGAGAGCTGGAGGTCGCTAATTACCATCACTTCTATTCTTTTGTTGCTTTATTGGGAGGAAAATGAGCTGCGAGTCAGAAGTTTAGATGAAGGAGATGCTGGCATAGTCATGTAGATGATTGATGAATACATTATGTTTTGAGGAAAGTACGTTTGGAAATGATCATTTAATTTCTAGCTCTAAGTTGTAAGTCTAAGTTTGACCTAAAAACATGCTTTTTTCCACACTGAAGGGCTTGGATAGTCTCAACGAGTGTCCGACAACGTGCTAGAAAGGAGAAATGAACGTAAATATCTACATTACCTGGTGATTGCTATTTGTTTTGGTGTTTGTGTCCAAATCTTGGACGCTGGAAATCAAATCTCGTTCAGAAATTGAGCCATAACCTGTGGGGAATGCGAGTTGTCGCACTTTTTCGGAACAAGATTTCCAGCGTCCAAGATTTCAACACAAACACTTAAACAAATAGCGATTGCTAGGTAATGTAGATACTTTAATTCATTTCTCCTCTCTAGCACGTTGTCAGACACTTGTTGAGACTATTCAAGCCCTTCAGTGTGGAAAAAAAGTACGTTTTTAGGGCGAACTTAGATGCGGGGGCCACTTGCCCCATAATTATCATTAGCTGGATTGCTAGGCTGCCTGCCCGGCCAAATAGTGGAGCTATCTTAAAAATTCCTTTATCCATCACTCACATATATGAAAGGACATATGAAAACAGACCCCAGGTGTAACATAAGTGAAATTCCCCTTTAAGTGTGGTCAGCTAATGTGATTTTGACCCCAGTTGGTTTAAACACCACCAGTAAGCTTGTAGTTATTGCAAATTTATTGGCATTTTCTTTGTCCACATAAAGATATTTGTTCATTCTTAGATTTGTCCTGTGATGATGGGACCCAACAGGGAACCACTGTTGAGACCCCCATGGGGGTCGCAGGATGATTTCAGGGGATCATCAGATAATTGCAAAAACAAAAAATACAGCCTCATAAAGCCAACTGAATTTGGCGATTTTAGGGCTATCAAAGTTGCATTATTGCAAAGAGATCAATCTGTCAAATAAACACATTGATATTTTAAATTATTGCATAAATAACTAAGTTATTACAAATTCATTCATTCATTTTCTGTACCGCTTATCCAGTTAAGGGTCGTGGGGGTTGCTGGAGCCTGTCCCAGCTATTATCAGGCGAGAGGCGGGGGGAAACCCCGGACAGGTTGCCAGTCTGTCGCAGGGCCAAAAGTTATTACTTAATATTATTACTTAAAGGATTAGTTCACCCTCAGAATGATTTAATTTTATTTTCCACTTACCCTGATGGTGAGCAAGACTCTGGACCACTTTTTTAATATGTCAAATGCAGCCGGACATCAGGAAGGCTTCTCGTCGTCTCCCCCCCCCCCAATGGAGTTTGCCAGGGTCCGAGCCAAATAGGTCCATAAAAGTCCACAAAAAATTGTCAATATTCCTCCATACTGCTTGTCCCATGTAATCCAAGTGCCCTGAGTGGGTAGCGTCCAGAATTTACTTGAAACTACGCCATTTAGTATATTTTCAGAGTCTAAACAAGACTACATCGCATACCCAGCAAGCACGCGGATGCACGTTCACGAAACTTCGGAAGCCACGGCAGACAAGATTGCGCGTTCTCTTTTTCTTTCTTTCTTTCTTTTAGATCAATATCCAACCCCTCCTGTGTTTGTCCCGGTTTGTCTAGAGCTCTCGCGCTCTCACCACAATGTAAACAGTGAATTTCTTCTATACGCTTGCATTATCGGCAGAGTAGGCTCTGAACGCCGAGGCTTCCATAGTTTCGTGAGCTTCATGGATGTAAACAATACTCCCTTTTAGGCTCTAAAAATATAGTAAATGACGTAGTTTCAAGTAAATTAGTTTTGGGTAAATTCTGGACGCTACCCACTCAGGACACTTGAACTACATGGGACGAGCAGCATGGAGGAATATTGACAATTTTTTTGTGGACTTTTATGGACCTATTTGGTTCGGACCCTGGCAAACTCCATTGGGGGGAAACGAGAAGCCTTCCTGATCTCCGGATGCATTAGACATATTAAAAAAGTGGTCCAGAGTTTTGCTCACCATCAGGGTAAGTGGAAAATAAAGTTAAATCATTCTGAGGGTGAACTTTTCCTTTAATATGTATAAGTTTTCACAAATACATCTTAAAAATCCAAATTTGACATTATCTCAGCAAGAGAAGCTGATTTTGGGCATGTACAGTAGGTATCTTGTCACAGCAGTAAACCAAATCCACCAAAAACCATTTATCCTCCTTATTTATGAAGTTTCTGATAGTTTTGTTTTAAGCCTTACATGTAGAATTTTTTTTTTTATAATTGGGAATCTAGAAACAGTTATTACAGCTGCTAAATTCAAAATCCCAATTTGGCTTTATCTTGGCAAGAAAATTTGAGCATCAGTGTGATTTTTCACAGCTGATAACATAATCCATCAATATCTACTTTATCCTTGTAATGCATAAAGAGTCTGAGACTTTCCAAGCCTTGCATTAAGAACATGGCCACATGATAACCCATTTGACATATTTCACAATTATCCACTTTGTCACTGCAGCGGGGTCACAAACACAAATGCATGTTATCTTGGGGGTCATAACTTAAAAAGTTTTGGAACCATTGAACCAGAATATTATCTACACATTTAGCTCTTCTGCTGTAAGATTGATATGGTTCATTTAGATGAAGTTCTAGACCCACAGAGAATGCCTCATAGACAGCAGCATTAATGAAAAGATAGGCCTGCTGGGTAAATCTGGATATTGTTAGTCTAAAAGAGGTTTTATTAAAATGAGTAATTATCTAATATATTTTCCAGTTGATGTCAGTGCCTGGTGGAGTTTCACTGGTGTTGGGACAGGATTCCTTCTCCTGATGCAGCTGAACCACTTTTCCAGACAGTCTTCCCACCCAGCAAAATTTGGTTGAAAAGATGTTGAAAAGACATCATGTCCATCCACTGAAAACATTGAAACGTTTTGATTTGGTTAAAAAAAGTGAAAGGTGAAAAGCTGTCTTTCAATTACACGTTGAAAAGATGTTTTTCAACGACTTTTCAACGTCTAATTTTGGGCTAAATTTGAACCAAATCAGACGGTTCGAACTCAGCCCCATTTTCAACATCTATTTTTAGACCAGATTTAGCCCAAAAAACGTCAAAAGGACGTCTTGTGTTTGGTGGGTTGGGTAAACCTTATCAACACAAATGTGTCCATGGTCAAACTTGTCTTTTTTGATGGACAGACTGTAGATCACAATTCCTGTGTTCACAGGTGTCCAGCAACCATTTTGATTGATATTAAGGGTGCATTCACACCAGGATAATCCGGGACCTCAGTCTGACTGGGTGGGGATTTCTGAAAAATTTCGCACCTTTCTTGCTTCGGCTTGCGTTCAAACTGCAGCCACTGAAGCGAACCAAACCACCTGGTAAAACCACCGTTGTTAAAACTGCCCACTAGGGGGCAACACTCCCCAATACAGCCATGATCAATGATGAAAAAGCATGAAAAAGAAGAAATCCGGACTCCGTGATTAAAGTGGAAATCTTTCTGCTTCTTGTTATTAGGCTACTCCATCTCTGCCTACACGTTTTCTGGTTTTTTTCGTTGTTTTGACCTTGGCTTCTTCAAAAACGCACAGTTTCCTTTGTTTTCCGTCTGATCCAAATGATTATCTACCCCATTTCCTCATACTTCTTCTTCTTCAGCTTCATGGCGGTCGACAACTGTCACTTCCATTACATGCGCTGGATGTCTATGTGCTGAATAGTCCGATAGTACGTTTGCAAGTGAACTGAGACCCCCGTCTTTCAGGTGGACCAGAGTCCGCTTCTTTGATGTGCTCAAAAGTGCAGCTGGCGTTCAGACTGCGCCAAAGGAAGCAGACTGTCTGTGGAATCGGACCAAAGTCCATTTGAAGCGGACCAAACTGCCAGAGTGTGAATGCACCCTAAGTCCATAGAAGAGTTGTATCGTATCTTGGAGGAATTCAGTGACTCTTCACAGAGTGGTGAGAGGACATGATTTCCAACCAGTGGTCTCACTAATGAGACTAGTGAGGAAATGTACTGATTTGGCTTTTTTAATGGGAGAAATTAAAATATTTTGAATAAGAGTCAGTCGAAGCAGCAGCAGACATGGCAACTTAAATGGTTGGAGGTTTAGGGGGTACCTTTTCCCTTTCAGACACACATTGATTCACATCATCATTAGATTTCAGTATGCATGACACCAACCTCACTCAGGTATTTTGTTTGACTTTATATGATTTTCATTAACTTGCTCAATAGAAAATTCATTCATCAGCCTCTCTCCTTGCTTACGTGTTTTTGACTTCTTTCCGTGGGATAATTGTAAGTGTTGGGAAAGCACAGTTTCTTTAGCATCGTCAGCCCTCTGCAGGCAGGAAGGAAACACTTCTGCAGGCTACCTCCACAAAGTGCTCTCCCAGTTTTAGGGCAGCAAATTAAACGTAATGTGGTAAAAAGGAGAGGGTGCAGCTCTGTAGTTGACTATGATGTGGATGAAAACTCTTTTAATGTAATTAAATGTAAGGTAGAAAGTAGTATAAATACACCTTCTAGTTTCTGCATGATGTTGCCTTGAAAACAGAAACTGATATTGGTTTAAGTTTAATTTATAACACACATCTAGGATCCATAGGTTCTGGAGTCAGACTGGAATGGAAAATTCATAATTTTTCGCTTTTTTTTCCCTCTGACATTATTTCCTGCCACATGTTTTTGGTCAAAAGGGAAAAGAAAACAGATAAAGAACTGAAAGTATGGTCATGGTTACTGTCGAAGCAGTTGTATCACATGGTTTCTTTGGTTTGTGTAGTTTAATTTACATATTTAATAATGTAGTTGGATTAGCTGTCATATTATTGTACTGGACTTAGTTACTTTAACGTTGTTGATGTTAATTTGATGGACCAACAGGCTGATAACCTTAGGCTTAGAACACAGGGTTGTTTTGTTTTTTGGAGATGTCAACTCATTGTTCTCTGTAAAATGTTTAACTTGAAAATATGAGTGAAAAGGCTGCCTTAAAATTTTGAGTTAAATGGAATCTTTTATTCTGTGTTTAAGATGTGTTTCATTAAGTATTTCATATTAAAACAACATACTAGAAGGTTGTTAATTTGACATAAAATAGTACCTTAGGGCAACAAAAATACCAAAATGCAATTTTGAAAGTATTGCTGCACCATTCTTGGCTTTGAGTACCATGTTGTATATCCAATATTGCGATACATCGTCTTGCTTATACAATCGCAATATATCGTATCGCTGCTCCTGTAATGTGATGCATATCATATCGCCTGATTCTTGCCTATACACACCCTTAGTTTTCTCAACAGTAACATAAAAATGCACTTTCTTTTTGTTTTGCCTCATTTCTCATAAATTAGAAGAAACTTCTTCAACATCCTATCTAAAAGACTGAAATTGTAAAACACCTTTATAATTCTCATTTTAATTGGTTTAATTGGTTAAAACCCTTCTTTGATTGATTTTATGGAATATTCTAATTTTTTGAGTGTTTGAATTTGAGGTTTTCTTAAGCTGCAACTTCTAATCAGCAACATCCAAACAAATAAAAGCTGAAATATATTGATTCACATATTATTTGTCTATACAATATGTAAATTGCACCTTTTACGTTGAATTATGGAAATACATAAACTTTGCCAGGATATTCTATTTTTTGGGTAGTACCTTATGTATGTTTAGTCCTAACTGTAAGGGATTTATTAGTAATTATTAATACCTTAAATGTGTTAATTTGACGAACGAATGTTCCTCATGGCTTTGTATTTCTGTGTTTATAGACTATACCCACTTCCATCCAGACATTCACCTTAACTAGCCCTGGAATTCCTCACCTGTAAGCCTGTCGTTCGTTGCATTACTGTGCTGTTGTGATTAAGAGTGACCAGTAAAGACAGTTAACTGTACAAGCGAGTCGTGTGTGTTCTGACCGACACACCATGGTGAACACCAAACCTCCTTACCAACGCCTAAACAGTCTTACATCAACATCACCCCAATAGGCCAGATTTTTTTTTTATTTTTTTCTATATAACTCCATACAAATGGCTCAAGTGTTTGGTAAAAAATTACAAGAAAGGTTCTCAATTAGTTCCATTATGTTTTGAAATTTGGTCCGAAACCAAAGAAAATTCCTAATACTATAATCCAGAACACACAAAAATAAGACAGTCTAGCTGCTTGGCGGAGGTCTGCGCTCTCCGAGTGTTTTTCGAGTTACTATTAAGCCATGTTTCCACCAGTGTGTCAGGTGGAGGATTCCGTAAATCCTGATCTCTGTAGCATTTCCACAGCTAACCGTACCTTTACACAGTAGGTGGCATATTGGCCAGATGGGGATAGCTGCATGTAGCCTCTTGGCATGTGGCTTTAAATTACAAAAAAAACAAAACAAAAAAGAAAACACTGTATATTTAATCATGACGCTTCTGCCACTTTGTTCTTGGTGCTGAATTGCACAGGAAGTGATGACTATTTTAACCAATCAGTGTATTGTAGCATGTCAAACTTTGACTTGTTGGGCTGGATTGGTAAGATTGGTGCCAAAAGAGCAGGACGGTCAGATTGGATTTAAGGATACCCATCTAACTCCCTTTCTGTCTTCTCCCCCCCAGCCGGTCGAGGCAGATGGCCGCCCTACCTGAGCCGGGTTCTGCCGGAGGTTTTTCCTCCCTGTTAAAAGGGTGTTTTCCTTTCCACTGTCGCCACCCCTCCGTGCTTGCTCAGGATGGGGGATTGGACCGGGTCAAGTCAAGATTCGATCCAATCTGTTGGTTTCCTTAACTAGGCTGTTATGAATCTGACCTGAATTTTTTCTGTCTGTTTAAGCGCCCTGAGGTGACACTGTCATGAATGGACGCTATATAAATAAAGTTGAATTGAATTGAATCTAACGTTTTGTTTGTGGAAACCCCCCAAAAATGTAGACAGACCCATTCCAGACTCAACCCGGCCCCATGGGAATGGGGCTTTAGTGGTTATATATCAACATTCAGTTAATGAGACAAAAACTAGGGGTTGAGGTTTGTGTTGAATTGGGAGTGGTGGGTGTGTGCATTTAATGTTGGTGTATGAAAGCTTAATTTATTTTGATATGCCCTTGTTTTTATTATGCAAAGCATATTGTGGTGCCTTTGGCATGAAAAGTGCTTTATAAATAAAATTTGATTTGATTTGATTTGATTTGAACTCCTGCTCCTGGATATTTTTTTCTTCTTCAGACCATTCTCTGGAAACCCGAGATGGTTGTAGATGTGAATGAAAATCCCAATAAATACTCAGACCAACAACCATGCCACATTCAAAGTCACTTAAAGGTAGAGTTCGGAGCCCCCCACCATTTCTAATTGTAAACACTATTCAAACTGAACCCCCCTCCCCTTGGGCTAATGGCTGCATCACTCTTCAGCCTATTCAGTTCCAAACCTCCCCTTCCAAGCTCGGAATCAGGTAAAAGCCAAACCAATATTAACCCTGGTTTTTCAGTATGCACTTGCTCTTTTCACTGCAGAGTACTTCCTTTTCTTTGCTGCATCCGCCGTTTTTCTTAATTTTTTTTTAAAGTCTTCGAGAGTTCGAGTTACTAGCATTTGCTCCAATCATGAGCTTATTCCCACACAGCGTCATGCCTGTAGCTCTGTCATTGGCTAGGAATTTATACAGAAATCTCCACCCAGAGACATCCCGACCAGGGAAAAGGTGAATTACAGACAGGGGGAGAGGGAGTTGCAAACAAACTCACCACTGCACGAGAGTAGAGGCCCAACGGTGCAGATTGAGATGGATTTCACTTGAACAGGTCTAACATTTATTTTTAGGGGTGAAACTCTCTCACTCATTCTAATGCTCAGTTTAAACTTCAGTAAATATTTTTTGCCATGTCCACATGACTAGATGTGCTGAATTGCTGCCATGTGATTGGCTGGTAAGATATTTGCGTTAACAACAGTTGAGCAGGTGGACCTTCGAACAAGGAGTGAATGTTATTCAAACAAGGTCTTGTGGGGGTGAGACTGAATAGGTCTGAATAGGTTCAGCATCCATGACACAGCAGCTATGCGTATGTACATATCGTTTACATCTATCACAAATCCTATGCATATTCATGACTTCATGCATTAATCGGGTTATTCATGATGGCAAAAAGGTTATAGCAGCCTGTCAGCAAATTATTTTACTCCTCACAGAGAAACATTACCCCAGTTAACATCATGCGGCTACAAGGTCACGTACAGGTGAAGCCCTCCTCATTATTTCTAAGGCCTTTCCATGAACAGATGCTGAATGGAGTCCAGCTCTGTGTTTACAGATCCTGCTCCACCCTCTGCTGCCAGTGTAGGTCACTCTTTAAAGATGCCATTAATCTTCTTTTTAATTATGAACATAATGTCATTGTATAAAGCTGGATTAGATGAACGAATTGATCATCTTTTTTTCCCCCAGTATAGCCTGTACTATATATTTGCTGACAAAGTGTGTGGGCTTGTATAATTATGAGGAAGCAGTGGAGGGGGTGGGGGTGAATTCATTATCAGACCCATGTCCTGAAGCATCTTCATAGGAGGCTATTGTCTGTTCCTGAAGTGTGCAGGATCATATTTAGGGGAGATTCCAGTTTGTTTCTACTCATAGTAGAAACTTGAACTTTACTTCAGTTTCAGTTCTTCTTTCCTTTGAAAGTGGTGAAAAATAACTAGAAAATGTTGGTGGGACTGCAACAAACATCTGAATATCAAATCAAGTGTTGAAAAGTTGACAAGTGTGAATTATTGGGGCTTTTATTCTACATAATAAATTGTATTATTACCCTTCAGTGATTAATAAAGTAGTTTGCACCTTATTTTCATAACTACTGTCATCATCTTTAGTGTTGTAAATGTTGTGGACATATTTTATATTATATGGGTGTGGAATTGGATAAGGACAGTAGACCTATGTCCCTACCGATATCAAGCAATCCTGAGTTGCCCCTTTCATTTTTCATTATAGGAACAGCTGAGATCTGTACTCTCTCTGCAATGTCGGGGCCAAGTCTTCCCTGAAAACCTGTTTCCAGATCAATGTCAAATGCCATGCAACACATTACATTAAGAATACCAACACATTTGCAAGGTTGGGGTGGGAATTCTGGTGGCGGTGACCAAGCGACAAATTCCAGCGGAGAAAAGTGAAGCCAACCCAGAATTGTGAAAAAATGCAGTTCACTCCTCATCCACTAGGGGCTGGCTGTAAAAGGGAGTCAATCTCCATAGATTCCCATGTTAAAAAGGCCAACCTCACAGCAGAAATAAACATGACCCTGGTTGAAAACATCATTTTAGGTTTAATAGGTCAAGTTTACCTTCATGTAAACTATAAGGGGGTGAACTCTTTTTTATAACTCATCCATTTAAATGATTTAGTCATGAAATTATCCATATTTAAGGTTGTGTCTCTTTGATTGACTGGCAAGAGATGGGCCGACAACACTAGCAATGGTGGATTGTGGCTAGCTCCTTGCTTGCTCCCAGGAAGGCCCCAGCTAGTAGCAGGGTAGCACAGCTGCCATTTTTAGCCAGCTAACAGCTTTAGGCCCTCTACTGCTGTTAGCCCTGGGTTAGCTTAGCTACAGGGAGCTCAGAGTTTGCTGGGTATCGATCATTCACCCCCACGCCAACAGCCCCCCACTCAGCCCTAAGAGCAGTAGTGTTAGATATATGTCTGGACTTTGGAAACACTGGCATTCTAGCCTTATATGAATTTTTTGATCTTTTTATACTGTATGTTATTTATTGTACTGTTTGTTAATACCTGTTTTTTATTTCTCTATGGACCATATTTCTTGTGTCTGAAATAAAGTTTGAATTATTATACCTCTGTCCAGTTTCAGCGTTGTTATGAATGTTGCTCTGTACACCCTCTAGGGGGCAGTGTTGTGTTGAAATTTACTGCCATCGACAACTGTGAACATGGCGTCATTAACTCATTCACTGCCATTGACGTCTATAGCCGTATACAGTGGGGGGGAAAAGCATTGAACAAGTCAACATTTTTCTCCAAAATTATGTTTCTAGCAGAGCTATTGACATGAAAACAATCTGGTGACAATCTGGCTACATCTGGTGAAAATTTCAATACTTTTTTCCCCCGCTGTAAACGGCAATAGACGTCAATGGCAGTGAATGAGT